>JARJDU010005355.1:0-104203 GCA_030264695.1 Lissagria laeviuscula
TAAATCAATCCTCTAAACAAAATTTTTTTTTTGATCTCATTAAAAATATTTTTTTTTATATAAAAAAAAATATTTTTAATGAGATCAAAAAAAAAATTTTGTTTAGAGGATTGATTTAGAGGAATATTGAGAAAGAAATATTTCCGGGCATCGTTCTGTTTTACTTACAAACTATAATTAACGAATTCCCGGGACTATTTATATTAAAGTCAGTCATCTCCGGCTTCATCTAGCGGTAGAAAACTGAAAATTGAACGAAAGATTCATTCCTACCGTGTTACACTACTCTCATTCACTCACTTACATACTCTTAGTATTGCTTATCCACCCAGAAAGATATATCTAAGCTTAAAATTCTTATAAAAAACAGAAGCCAACGACCGTTGTGTGCTAACAAAAAGTTTGTTTTATTCTTATGTTACTTGGCATCTATAGCTAACGTCTTTTGCTATCGAATTTAGTTTCTGCTTTAAGTTGAATTTATTGTAATTTATTCATGGTTGTCGCTAAAATTGCTAATATGAAGAATTTGTTTGTTGTTGGAACAGTCTAGTATAAAATTAAATTTTTAAATATAAGTATATAGTTTATGGGAATATAATAATAAATAATGATAAATTATAAAATTATTAATTTGTCAATTGGAAAGCATTTCTAGCAAAAATATTTATGTAGTTCAATGAAAGTAATTTTGTCTCTTGGGGCAAAGGAAATAAATCGCAATAATAATTATATTGTAGTAACTTTGCATTTAGAGCGGAACTAATAGGAATTATAATAGCAAAGAATTGAAAACAAATTAAGGACTACTAAATGATTCTTATGCATGAAAATTTATTAAACATTTGATGGTGGCATTTACAAAGAACTCGTCTCGACATTAAAGGTAATAAATTAGAAAATAATTATTGTATATATAAATAAGCTAGTAAATGTCAATAAATTGAACTTTCATGTTTCATAAATACCTTAAAAGTCAATATAAAAATGAAATTCGTTAGGTAAAGGGCCCAAAAACTAAAACTAAATGTCTATAAATAATCCATTATTCAGCAAGGCTAACATTTAAACGAAATGCAAGCCTAGTTAGGTCCAAAAACGACCATAAAAATAGCATGATTTATCTACTCATCCATATAATTTTGTTATATGATATTTTCACTCTTATTTTTCGTTTGTTACAGGCAATTTTGTACTTCGCCTACTTAAATTTCTCAATCCCTTTAACCAATCGCAATTTAATCCATCCGTAGGACAATTTATGAGCGATTAAAGCTAATTTATTGAGTATCAATTGCACGTGTGATGGGTATTTTAAGTGCCCCACATTAGAAATTTTATTGCATGAGTCCATCCACATTTACATTAGCAATTAGGTAGATATATAATCAACAAATAAAGATGACATTTTAATAGTGGCGCCAAAGTATCTTAACTGAAACAAGACGATACAGACATTACAAACAACCTACAACAAAATCATTCAACTTAATATTTTTGCAATTTATATAACTTCAAGAATTATTGATCATTTAGAAGTAGTAATTTGCAGTAAACGCATAGCATATTTGATGTGTAATTTATGCGGCAGTTACGCATTCCTTCGAGTATTTATGCGCATTACACGCACTTTGCTACATGTTTTGTCCTTGACTTGACTTTTAAGTACTCTATCTGGTATAAGTATACTCATATAATACAATACATAAATGCATTAATATTCATTTCAATAATAATAGGGGTTATGATGTGCAAAATTATTTAAATATAAATATTGTTTTATCGTAAATATTATATCAAGCAGCCTCATGAATTATAGTTTACTGGGTGAAGTGCATTTAACTTCGTCATATTATTCTGAGAAAGTGGCCGACATCAATGAAATGCGCTAAGTAAATGACATAAATTGTTATAACTTTAGTAACTTGATACTTAAAAACTTTTGAAGTTAATTGAAGTTTACTTTGATTTTTACTTAAGTTATTAATACGCGTATATCATTTTCCCCTAATTACTGCTCAGTAAGACAATATACGCTGCTCAAAAATTATAAAAAATAAGAAGAAAAATTGTAATAACAATTGTAATGGTGATTTCAATGCGATGTAAATCCAAATATAGCACAATGTAAATATTTCGCTACGTATGTGAAGTGAAAAACGGTTTAAGCCTAGTATGACGATGGTATGCAGTTACTCAATTAAATGTGGCGCTCCAGTTGAATCAACATTACATTGGCAATTCCGATGGCTCGTGTGTATAGAAATTTCAATTAATTCTCACGTGTTCAATGCCCCTGCCTGCTTTTCTAATGTTCATCGAATGCTTTACGAAGACAATTGAAATTAAAGTAGATTGTGAAATGTAACAACAGGAAGTACGCATTGCATTTAGAATAATATGCATAAACATTTTGCTTCCATCTATAAAATTAAAAAATGACCAAAAAGAAAGAAAATAAATTCATTTTTGGAAAATTTTGTTTATACTTTTTACATATTATAATATAATAGTGGTAATTATTAAAAGTTGAATTAATGATAATAAGAGGTACTTATTTGTAATATAAAATAGTTTACTTTTTAATGGCACCAATAATCAAAGCTTGGCATTACTAGTTTTGTGGCACAGTCCTTCTATTTGTCACTTTCTACTATTGTTGTTGTTTTCTGTTGTGCTGAGTATGTCTTTGCTGTTATTGTAAAATTTAAGTTCATTTCCAACCACAAAAATTAATGCATGATACATGCAAATGTGACTAGCAATAACCATATTTTCAAAAACTGACAAAAAGTGTAGGTTGAATTAGAAATTTGTATTGTTAATTTAAATGAATATCAAATTAAATTGAAATAAATGATTTTTGTAGTAAAGATCCATCAAAATTAATTATTTTACTAATGGAACTTATTAACTTAATTGAATTAATATTTATCAATAGTAAATTAGTAAATCTATTCCACATGCTAGTAAATTACAGTGCATAAACAGTGTATAAATCAATGTACATTAATAAATTTCCTTTATATATTTTTTTTATATTATAATTTTTGTTTTTATTCTCATTAGTATTCGCTACTAATAACATGCAAATACAAAAAATGTAATTATTAAAATATGTGAATGAATCAGATTCACTTTCTTATTAATATATTGTGAGACTAATTAGAAAATTGTTTATGCTACTTATAAATAATTAAAATGTTTTATATATTATACTAAAAAATATTTATTCTTTTATTAAAATATGATGTAAATTTTTTTTTCTACTAATATAAATCTTGAAGAAGAAAATATTCCTAGGTCAAAGAAAAATGATATAAATCCTTGAACTTTGTGAATTTTTGCATTTTATGATATAACAACAGAAATAACAGAAGAAAATCAACAAAGGTTAAAGTCAACATATTTAAGAAATGTATTTTGCATGTAATTTATGTAATGGTAAAACAAGTGAAATATAATTTAGTTTGTTATAAAGATTGAATATGTTCTAAGAATTTGTTAATGTTGTAACATTGAGAGTAACAAAAGAGAAAAGAAAAGAGCGAGAGCATCAAGAAGAAGAATAAGTGGATGACCCTTTAATGCCTAAGTAGTTATTTATTTACAACAATGATCTGTCTTTATATGGAATGGTTGTATATTTCACTCGTGGCCATTGAAGTCGCTTCGATATGAGGACAAAGCACTGTGGACTCGAAACAAAGCTGAAAGCCTTGAGATATCTAGTATCATATTCATAAATTATATTTATATTGTCATTTCTTCTTGCAAATTTTTAAACATTAATATCAACAATTTAAATAAAATTAAACCCTAAAGTATGCAATATTAATTAATTTTACTTTAAAATTCGGTTCAGTACGAACAAATAAAAATTAAAATTAAAAATAATAGTCATAACCAGACAACGAGATGAGGTGAGTGAAGAGTTGAACCTAAAGGTGAACGAGCTTACTGTTTGTACCTATAATACCTTCAACAAAAACCATAAAGCTTATGAAGGATAACTTAACATCACAGCATCAGTTTTAGCATCAAATGTTTCGACCGGGTGTTCACACCTCATATGTTTTCAATATGTAAGTATGTACTTATATAAAGTTAGCTAGCTATGATAGCTTAGAAACACATGTCTAAAACGCAACAGAAAAATTGTTTGGCAAAGCATGAACCATATTGGTGTATGATTGTACAAGGGACATGCGCAGGGAGAAGTTCAAGAGATGAGAGATGCACAGATGCTGCTTGTACAATGGCATGGCATTTTCATTTATGTCCCCTCCTCACTTTGAAATGAGTGCGTGAGTTACTAGCTCGATTGCTTTTTATAATCCGGCCTGGCACTGGGATTGAGATTTTTTCGCTTGATCAATGATTATATGTAACAATCATTGAGCTACATTTAAAATTGCTAAATTTTAATTCAGAAGAAAAAAGCATTTAAAATGTTATATATGAATAAAATATCAGAACAATTATATTATAATTACTTAGACTTGACGAATGCGTCATTATTAACAAATAAGCGAGATAAATATTAAAGATTTATTGGATTTGTCTAATTAAAACAACTCCTACACGTTATATATTTATGAATAATTAGCAAACTTAGAGATTTTGTAATTTTTTAATTATAAATATCATATTAATATTTAAAAGTAAGTATAATTTATGAATTAATATTCCAAACATTTTAATATACTTATTTCAATTTGATGCATTTACAGTTGAGTTGAAACTATGATAAATATAACAATCAACTAATATAACTTAAAGTGTACCGGAAATACGCCGAAATTCATCATATTTAGCTATTGGAGGCCACGAAATTTTATTGTTTAATAACGGAGAAAACCATGAGATTTTTAATTTCTTTTCATGCTATAAGGTGTTCAGTGTAATTAATTAAACAATTAATTTATGCTGATCATTAATGATTCCAAATTAATATTCTAAATCTTAATATTTAGCTTCAAAATAAATTTTTATTATACACGCAAAGAATTTTTCTGCAACAATTTTGAATAACAAAAATTAGAAATACTAATGCACTTCTTTCTTATTTCTTTAAAATTCGGTACATGACTTTTATATAAATATATCAAAAGTTGGATATAATGGTAATTTAGATCTAGTAGAATGTTAGGAAATTACATCCTCACATGACTCACGCAACATGCAATACTAATTGTCTAAATACGCAGCTGCTCACTGCTTGATGCTCAAACGCATATGTAACTAGATAGACACGTAAAAGAATATACATTATATAATAATACCCCAAGCTCTTTTAACTTTCCCGATTTTTTAAATTTTATGCCAATAAATGCACAAACGCATCATATTCTTATCAATAAAAATACTTAAAGAGTAAATAATTGTGAGTCAATGCATATTACTATCACAGGATTATTCATGAATTAATAAGTATGTACTAAAGCAATTTTTATTAGTTCTTGATAAGATAAGTAATCTCAGAGTTATGCATTAGTCACAAAAATTGAATAACACAAAAAACTTTGCTATGTTATTATCTTGGTGTAAATTGCATTTATAAATTCAAAAACTGCAACAATATTAATAATTTAATGATTACGATTATCAAATTATTAATTACCGTCTTCATATGCGTATAATCATTATTTTACCAATCGTTTATTCTTTCATACGTGGGTGGTTATCGTCTCTCGCTTTTGTCGTTTATTTGCTTGTCGTTCGAAATGCTTAATTTTTGTGTAATCCTTATAAAACGAACAATGCAGGTAAATTATTTGTTATTTATTATTTATTCAACGAATGCTGCACATAATGATTGATTCAATTTATAATTGAACACATTATACGATACACAACACTAGGAATACCAAAAGTACGTTTTTTTTTCTTTAAATTATCAATTATTCACAAAAAATTCACAAATTTTAAGATTTAAGATTTAATTTTAAAATTTTACAATAGGTCAAGTCCACATGCAAGTTAAAAAGGTAATAAAACAAAACACAAACATTATAGCATATATTGGATAGAATATAAATAAACATATATTAAGTAATATTGTAAATTCGTCTTATCGCGACATTTTTAATAACGCTAGTGCGCTAAATGACAACGCGACGCGACGCGCATCCAGCGCATAGTCTAAACGCCGACTGAATGGAAGCGATCCTCGCAACGACGAACGATGAAAACAACCAGAAGCTGAGGAGATGGCAAGGCAAACAAGCGAGCACTTGGTTGGTGCTGGCTAACACCCACAAAATGCCGCTATGTTAGTACATTTATGTAGATCAGTAATCGGTAACCAGTGCTTCAAAAAAAATCTAGTCAAGATATCCATTTATGATAGCTGATTTCATAATTAATATTTTTTATTGAGTAAAATCATTTATTTTAAGCTGCAAATTTACTTTTATTTATGTTAGTAGAATTAGGTAGAAATACATTTATTTGATTGTAAAAGTTTTGAGACTATTGAAATCTAGAATGAACCAGACCTACTCGTCGTATATATACAGGAAAATGCAGAATTTAGAGAGCAGACTGTAATTCAGATGCTTATAGACGGTCAAACCAGAGAACGATATGAGGGTGATATAGTCATGGGGTAAATTTGTAAGGGTTCGAAAGGGAAGCTGCGTGATCCAGAGATTGGTATAAAATGTGAAAATGGTAAAAGATCGAAATAAGCTGCACCAACCTATTTTTAAATAGTTTATAAAACCAAGATGATAATTCCAGAATTTTTGTATGGTTAAATAATAATATTCGTATGTGTATATAAAAAAACCTGCTAATAAACGCAAAAATAATATAATCATTTAAATATATCAGCAAGAATTACGGTATTGTATAATAAGATGCAAACATTTAGGCGCTGATACTACAGTCAAAACAAAGCAAACTTAAAAATATGTAACAATTTTTGCTTTGAATACCATTACTTTATAAACAAATGATCTAGGAGATTATTAATCAAACGCACGACTAGTAAAATATACTATTATTGCTTTTCAAAACATTTCAAATTTAAAAAGAAAATCACATAGCCCAGACGAGTCACTAAGGGGTGCTGGGAGTGCGGACCGCACAGAGTAACACCTTCGCAAGGGGTGACTACGCATGCTATTGTTTGTTCCGCGAGTCTTTTTTTTTTTGCTCGACAAAAAGTTTTTTTACGTATTCACCCCGGATATCAGCCAGAGGGGGGTGACACCATGAGTTTCGACTCTGGGTGACACCAACACTAGTGACGCCCCTGACATTGCTAAATTAATACTAAAAATGCTTATCTGATGTGTTTCAATAATATTTAGAGAAAAATATAGAATATAAAGTAACTTATTAATATTAAATAATTAAACTTAACACACTTTACAATAAAAAAAAACAATTGAATTCAATCTCAGAATATAATAGCGGAATAAACGATATCAATTAATGATTATAAAAATTATAAGTTTGATAGTTTGGAATAACAAAACTCATGAATATATTAGATTCTAGGCAAAAATTCGTTTTTCTTTGAGATTTGCGAGTTTTATTTTAAAACCCGCTTAGCAGATATGAATTTTCGATTGTTTCTTTTTTTGGGGTTTTTAGATTCATTTGATTCACATCCTGTTCGGGTACAGCTTTTATACGTTGAACACTCTGACAATAAATACTATTTATAAAAGCATTGATGCCAAAACACAAGTGCAATGTGTGGCCTCAATGGGAGCAATTTATTTAACAAACATTAACGCATAAAGGGGACACTGCAAAATTGTTAATTCCATCTAATAAATAATAAATAGACAAATGAATTATAATATAAGTAGCACTTTATAAATATCCGAATCATCATCTCGTACCTCATTTACTAGTTGATTGAGTGTCACCCAATTTATAACCCAACCAATGTTATAACTAACTTTAACTTTAAACTTCAACTTTAACTTTATAATGATGTTTAAGCTTACCTCGAAACCATCGCCTGCCAACACGTCTCTTTCGGCGTCGCGACGCCGGTGCACTTGCACACATCCCGCCCGAGACTTCGGCGATCTTCAACATGCAGCACAATAGCACTACAAGCATGTCTTTGCTACTAGGACATAGCGGTACTTTTGCGAACTGTTTCGCGACCTTGTATTTGCCCTCGTCCTGTTTTTGATCCTTTGCGACTGTTTTCGTTTTCGGGCGATGCAATTGCCTAGTACCGCACTTTCACTGCACTTATTTCCTTACTGCTTCCTCTTATTTAGAAAAAAATATTTGATATTATATATATAAATTACAAGGCAATTGGTATTGTCATTATCATCATGTGGTAAACCACCAAAAAGTCATTCATTCTTCCATACCCAGATAACCGTATTGGCAATTGCCAAGTTTTAGTCATTAATGACGTCAATGAATGCTAAGTGCATATGTAGAGTGCATATTGAAATGAGTTAAGTGCCTTAAGTCATTAATTCAATCAATTTAAAGAAATTTAATGCAATTAGTTTATTTAACTTTAACCAAGCCCAGTAATTAAATGATAGCAAATTAACCAAATGATTAAAGCATAATATCGATGATTAGAAAATTAAATAAAATTTACTAATAATAATGAATTATACTGTGAAGATATATTATATATATGAATATACAGTATCAAAATGCCAACATAACTTCTAGAAGAAGTCAACACTGGAAGAACGACATCTTAACTCTCAACATAAAGTTTAAAATAGCTTGTTACATAGGCGTGGGGGATGCACTTTTTGTTTCTTTTCTTCGCCGCTATAACTTAAATTAGCTCAAGATCTCCATACTCATTTCTTTCTTATCTTGCATAATATTCATGTTTACATTCAAATCATAATCATCTCATCAACAATTCACCCCATATTTAATTGAATTGATGCAAACTATAGAAGCTACATGATGACACTAACAAAAAACATTTCCATGCTTTTCACACTTATCCACAACATACCCACGCACTGACTACCCACGCATTCTTACTTAATTTCCTCAATTATATTGTCTTTTAATTACCAATTGCCAGTTTGTATTCACTTCTCTTAATATACTAATAAATACCACATAAAATTTCTTATGTCCAATTTAAAGATTATTACATTATATGGTTATACACATATTCAAAGCAATTGCTGCGAATATGGCGGATGCACACGCTTAACTGAAGGCGCGTCGCGCTTTTTGGCGTCGACACCACGCGCATGCGTGTAATTAAACAAGCAAGCTTAAAATAAGCTGTGTCAGAAGTTGTTCTGTTTCTGCTGGTTTCATTCGATTTATTTGCTATTTGCTTCTACTAGGAGTTAAGAAAGCATATAGATACTGCTCCTGTTGCTCTCGCTGCTGTATGTTCAGTCAAAAATCTAATTATATTTCTTGTGTTTGTCCACATTCGACTTGCATGAACATGTGTGAAGCGGTTGATGTTGTTTTCAGCGAGCGGTTTCAGTAGCTAAACAAATGCGTACTAATGCTGAGTAACTAACTAAGTAAGTAAGGGTAAAGCGAAATACGTAGTATGTCGTTGATTAATGACTGGTCTTGAAATTTGAGTTTAGATTGTGTTGCTGTTTTATAATTTTATGCTTGAGGAGGTTGAGAATGTGCATTATTTTGCCTTCGAGCTGAGATTTATTCTTAGTAAATTATTTTTAATTTATCAAGTATTTATTGGGTAATAACAATTAGAGGTCTTTGAAACTACTTAATCTTGAAAAGCTGAATAAGAAAAACAAAAATGAACAAATTTTAACATAGAACTAATCACACGAATGAACTATTGAATGAAAAATTTGCCATTCAAAATACTAAAACAGTAAAAAAGTTACAAAAAAAACAGTTATGATTTTCTTTAAAATATTTAATAAATCAGCTCAGAATGTTGATAGTCGTCTTAAAAAGTTATGATATCACTGAGAATTATCCATTTCAAATGCTTTCAAATTTATTCATTAATTATAATGTATATTCATTAATTTTGAAGGCTTTTACAACGGTCAACATAATTAAACTAAGTTTCTTGACGAGATAGGTACTAGATGTTCTGCTTTATTTTCTGTCACAAATCTATATTTATAGTGTATACCGCTCATTCAATCTGAGCACATATGCTATCGATAACGATTCAAACAAAATTTCCTCTTCCCGTAACTTTTCACAAGATTTGAAACTTGAACAAGTTGCATTCGTTTTCAAAGGGGTTATATTTGAATGTGGGTATGTACTGCTGATTTTGTGTATAGGCAAAAAAATATGAGTGCGTATAACTTTTACATGCGGTTGAAGTAAATTTTTTTGGCATTGTGACAGATGACGATTAAATTAAATGTGCTTACTTTGCACACGCAGGAGCAACGGCACTCCTGCTGGTATCCAGCAATCGCGCTGGAATACGGCGTTCAGCGTAAATATTAAAAAACCGCGCATATTCTATATACCACGTCACTTCCGTAACACGTTACCGTTGCATTGTCGTCGTCTAAAGCATTCAGTTACCCCTCAATCCCGCCTAAAAATGTTTTACTTCAAAAATGTCGATACATTTTGCTCCTAATTAGACGCACAATAAACAAATAACACATAAACTAAAATTATATAAAAAGAAAAAATGTGTTCCGCCAAAATAAATAACCGCTTACTTCAAAAATTCTTTTTTTGAAAACTATGAGCGAGTGCTACAAGCGATTTGTAGATTTAAACACAGCGTTGCAAGCAGAATAAGAAAATGTGACTATCTCACAATGTCAAAAGTTGTCCAAATTTCGAAAATTTATCAAGGGGTTAACCTTAAGAAATTTTTAGCGAAAAATACTTTTTGTCGTAAATCTCAGATTTCATTAGCTTATCTTAAAAAGGCTTCAAAGAAACTCTGACAGTGTTTGCTCCGCTTCTGTGCGATTTCTGGTTTCAGAGATATTCGAAACAGTATAGTGAAATTTTAGTCGAAATTAAATTTGTTTGAAAGACTATCTAATCCTTCTCATTAAGTAGTTTGTGGTTTTGTTTTCCTCTCACGGTTTGCCGTTTAAGCCCATGAGATGGCGTCAGTGTATAGCTATTTAAATTTGATGTTAAATATTATTTTAGGTTTAATTGAACCATTATGACTTCTTTTTGGAACTTTACTGCTTACTTTCAACGAACAAGGCGCATTGGCAGTAAATATTCAGCAACCGCGCTGGAATACAGCGCTCATAGTAAATATTTTCAAAAATGTTTGATGAGGAAGATGATGACATATATGTCGGATAAACTCTCACGCCTTTTTATAACAAACCGAACTGAGGTCTCAACAGGTAAGAGTTCGGTTATAATTTGAAAAATAATAGTCTCAATTTTGTGAAAACTCGTTAAAATAGTATGCATGTTATTAATTATTTGTTTATTCCAGTGAATCTATTTTTATATTAAAGGGCTAGTCCGTTTAACAAAGAGTTTCACCTGCGGGGTAAGAGTAAAGCTCTCAATAACTTTGCCATTTCTTTTTGTTTTATTCTGTAGCAAAAATTATTGAACAATTAAAATTATCAATTTAGTGAATTCTGAAAGCTTAAATAATTATTTTAGCTAAGAGCAATAGATGGATAAAAGTCAAACTTTCGTCAAACTTTCTCCAAGAAAATTTTCATAAACATAATTAAATAATATTATAATATTAGTGTTTATATACGGTATCTACTTAGTAATATTTCTAATATGTAGCCTATATCTTGGCACATTCATGATATGGTAAATAAAGCACATCTTAATGTTCGTTTCCTGTTACATCTATGTTATGTATTAGGAGTACAGTAGTACATCTCTTTACTAAAACAACAAGATTCCTTAAAAAGTTTGAACACTCACCTATAATCAAAGATCCTTTACAATTATCCTCCATTCTGCAAATCACCAATTCAATGATTTACAGTTCAGAATCTTCACTCACGTTTAATCCTAAAATTTGAAAACAACATTTTTAAATTACATTGTTCTTACATATTAAAATTTTTTATTTACTTCAATACTTACCGTAATGATTTAATCAATTTCCATACTAAAACACCTAAAAAATAACAAACAAACATAAAAATTAATTAAGTAATATCACTCATTAGCTTAAGTCTTTAATAGGTCACAAAAACATTAATTCTTCAATATGTGCAATGAACCCAGACATAAATGCAAGAAAACAGAAAATATAACAGGTACAACATTTACGAAAAGCACATCAACATCAAAATCAAAACAAGATTATACATAAATAGTGCACTAAGGATCAACAGTTTTTCCATCGTTTACTTTAGTCCACTTCATTATGACATTCAGGTAAAATAACGACATATATAACACAGCAACTTCAGAGTTTCTAGTTAACATACACAAGCAAACCATTCGTAGTTTAAAAATGCAATATTTTTCGTTAGAAATAAAGTAAATAAGTTTGTAATCACATAGTTCTTCGTGCCCTTCGAGCTTACAAAAAACATATAGGTAAATATTGTGTAAGTGTTAGTGCATCATGCAATAGTGTAAATGAATGTATGTCAGAATTACCTTGCATTCGCCCCCGGAATCGATCCATAGAAAGGGCATCGCAACCATAACACACACCGCAATTGTTGTTACTACGATAACTAAATACTTATTACCAACACAGTGTTTACGCGTTAATTGAAGATCAATTCTCGTTTTGATAAGACATGTCTAAATCTTGCAGGTTGGAGTGCGTTACAATGGCGGCAAGGGCGCAGGCGGGGTTGTTGTGCTTGACAAGGGTGGCGCAGGTTTTGACGTGCATGAGCAGCAGGAGAGAAACATCCCAAAGCTACATCTACCGTCCTGCTGAACTACTAAATAGTGTTGGGAATGTATTGATTTTTGCATTCTATTCTCATGTGCGTAATTTAATTTACGCTATATACGCATAAATTCAGCTTGATATGAATGTTTTAAAGTTTTAGCACAATTTTTGATATATTTAGCTATAGAGACAAGGTTATCGAGTTAGAACAGCGGACCGCAGCCATTGGGTCGCTGAAGTTTAAAAATAAGTCGCGACTTGCAACCACGGAATTATTTTGACGTGTTTAACGACTTTAAAAAGCCTATACAGATTAAGGATTTGGGTTAAAAGTGGTCTCGTTAAAGTTGTCGATGCTACAGCTTCGCTGTTTAAAGCCGCAGGAAGTTGAAATAAGCATTGCAAAAGCACATTTTTCAGGTTTGCTGTAGTTGTCGTGTGGTTTGTGCAAAAGTGAAAGTTTGAAATCGATGAAAATTTGACTTTTTCCAAAGAATAATTAATGTAGCTTCAAAACAAAATCAAATAAAGACACGGTAAGTGTGGTTTCGGAGCACTACAAAAAAAAATTAAATTTAAACAATGGTAATTTGTGTACTTAAAAGTTGTCTGTTGACAGCCAACAAATCACACGCTAGTAGTCTCATGATACAAAAAGAGTCAGCATGCAAATAAAGTTTATTGCTAGGTAATCTAAAATCATGATTCAAGAGTTGTTTTAGTTTAACATTTGACATTTATAGGTTGTTATCAAGCCAGTTCTCAACTGAAAGTTTATTGTGTTTTAACCAAATTATATTGTTTTGAATGTGTTCTTTAGCTAGCTTCCTCGCTAATTCTCCAGCTCCTATTTCCGGATTTTCTGCGTAGAAGTCCAAAAGCTATAAATAATAAAATTATTAAAAATTTCAATTTTTAATGAAATTGTACCTCTTTCATTTTTAAGTTTGTAGCAAAAGTTCTTACTATTCCTGGAATCATATTATGCAAATGTCTGTCATTCAAACCAAAACGTTCTACCAATTTATCCCAGTTTTTACTATGAAATAATATATAATTTAATAAATTTGTTAAAAACTCATTAGATATACTAACCGAAAATAGTTCCATACAATTTTTACTCCCAAAGAATTAGATGCAATATTTAAAATTAAATTAAAAAAATCCTGCTTACGGATGTAAGTGTCATCTTTTGCTAAGTCTAGTAATCTATAATCCAAATACAAATTGAAATACATACACTGATAGATACAAGAATGGCAATTAATTATTCATTCAGTACTTGTACAACTGTGACTCATCCTGAATTGCAGTAAGACCTTGAATTAAATAATTCTTCTCTCCGGAATCAATTTCATCTACGTATCTATCCCACATTTTCTCCCAGTCACTTATATTTCCATTTCTCATTCCTGGGAATAATAATTAATTTAAATTTATTATTATATAGACTTATTTAATGAGTTTGCCTATAAACAATTACCAAATTTATAAACAATTTCTTTTAGATTGGGTAATGGCTTTACATTTTCATATAAATACTCTTGCAGTCTACTTTGGGCTTCTATTAAGCATTGTTCTTCACCCATTGAACATGCTAATTTTAAAACTGTCAAGCGAGAAATCCTATAAAATTATAATTACATTATAACTCTACTATAGCAAAATTAATATTTTACTTTGTCAAATGATCATCATCATAAGCTTCATTCCAGGTATAATAATTAACAGCTGGTAGAACCAATTTAATAACAAATTGTTTATAATTATTATATGTTGAAGACCATCGAAGCATATTTTTCAGTTCTGCAATCATTGTGCTTGCTACTTTCCATGGAACATATTCTAATTCATCCTCAAGATATTTAAATAAATTTAAAGGCACATCATAAGTCAAAAGAGTGGATTCCGCAATCCTGAAAGACTCTTCAATGAGATGCGCTCGATCTGCACTAGAAAAGTCTTTAATATTGTCAATTAAAAGCTTCCAATCATCCATGTTATAATTAACGCGATAATAACCAACTTGTCGTGCGTTGAATTTTACATATTTACTACTTACATTCACATCAACTAGAACAGTAATATATAATAAAAATGTAAGCCAGATTAAGTATTTTTAGTACGTACTATACTTATCATTATAATTAAACCAAACTAGCTTAGACTCAGGATCATCAGCCGTGAAATAAGTCACGGGAATTGTCCATCTATATGTAAACCGTGATAATCTTGTATCACGATTTAAAATATCAGTAAAGAATCGATGCTGAGTAAGTCGGAAACCCTGCTGTATACGTTTTGCTTTCAAAATTGGATATCCTCTTTGAATTGTCCAAGTGTCCAAGAATTCAGTAAGGTTTAGATCATTTCCTACTAAAGGTTGCAACTCATCAAGCAAATCTTGTGTCACTGCATTGGAAAATGCATGCTTATTTAGATAATTAGTGACACCTTGACTAAAGTTATCTTCACTTATAAAGTTTTCCATCATTCGAAGAATAGACCCGCCTTTAGAATAAGCAAACTTGTTGAAAAGCTGAGTGATTTCGTTAGGGGTAGAAACTGTTTGTACAATCGGATGCGAAGCTAAGGTTGCGTCTGATTTAAGAACATTGTGGAGATCCTGTTCAATGAATTGATCCAACTAGACAAAAAAGAAATAAAATAAAGACACAATATTTGGGAAAAAGGATAAAGTCACCATATTCCAATCAGGATGTATGGCATTTACTCCTTTGTATTTGATATATTGAGAGAATCCTTCGTTTAACCATAAATCATTCCACCAATCCATGGTTACTTAAATAACAAATTAAACGAAATTATTTGTGTTCTTGCTTAAAATATTTTAATCAATAATTAATCAATGAATAAGATTACCTAGATTTCCGAACCAACTATGAGCCAGTTCATGAGCTATAACAGTAGCAACACGTTGTTGATTCACTGACGTACTAATATTCTTATCAAAAAGAAGCGAGGTTTCTCGATATGTTATAATTCCCCAATGTTCAGTAGCGCCGGAAGAATAATCAGGAATTGCTAGCATATCTACCAATAACATAATTCTAATTATTATCTCTCTATATATCCATAATAAACTATACTTGCCTAATTTAGGCAAAGGGAAAGCTATCTTAAAGTAATCTAAATAATACTCCATCACTTTCTTCCCAGCAAAAGCAGCATATTCAGTCTTGGCTAATTGAGCTGGTGAGGCAAATACCCTGAATGGGATATCATCAAAATTTGGGGAGCTAATAAAGTCGCCTGTAGACTGAAAATCACTTACAACCCAACATGCTAAATAAGTTGGCATCTTGACACTTTCTTCGAAGGAAACTTTTATGCCTTCTGGTACTTCTACTTCACTCTGTAATTAAATCTTGTTACTAGAAGGTTTGATTAAGAAAATATTTCTGTTACATACTTTGACAGGCATATTAGATAATGCAATATAATCAGTGTCCTTTGGTTTGATGATATGAATTGTAAAGTAAGCTTTCAAATTAGGTTCATCGAAGCATGGAAATGCTTGTCGGGCGTATGTTGGCTCAAATTTTGTCGATGCTAATATTCTGTAATAGTTAAATATTTGTAATTTATTGAAAAATTTGTAAAATTTCTTAAAATTCTTGCCTTTGACTCCCATCAATCGATTGATAACTACTGGAGTATAATCCAACTAATTTGTCTAACATACAACCGGAAAATGTAATGCTTAATTCAGCTTGACCAATGGTAAGTTCTCGTTGCACTTTTAATAGTTCATATTCTTCATCAATTGTAAAAGTAACAGGTTTTTGGTTCAATGAAATTGTGTCAATCTCCAATTTATTATTATGAAGCAATATGGAAGACACGTTTTCGAGAACTTCGATGATAATGTTGACAGTTCCCGTAAAGTTGCCAGTTTCTAGATTTTCAGTTGTTGTATATAATGTTAGGTCATAACTGATAGGTATAATAGTTTTTGGTAATCTGTACATATTGCCATTATCTTCAATCTCTTTATGAAATAATTGTGCTCTACATGTGAACCAATTTAAAGTTAGAATAAAAATATAAAATATTAACTGAAGTGGAAATTTAATCATTGCAACAGTAGACAAAATTGATCAATATGAAATAACAAACGTTTTACTTTCTCTATTTCAAAAAAAGTTATCATTGTTTAAAGGTTTAATAGTTTATAGCCTATATCTTAAGTTTACTAAATTGATATAGCCAATTTTTGATAATGTTTGCATTGTTTACTGTAGTTTTATTATATATTTGTAGATTATAATATACAGATAAAATATCAAATGCAATTTTATTTTTATACTAGTATTATATTTTTTAATTGTTATTTCATATTTATTTGTTGTTTTCAATCCAACTTTCTACTGAATCCTTGTTGCGTTTTAACCAATTTATATTATTTTGAACATATTCCAAGGCTTGTTTTCTTGCTGCTGCTCCAGCTCCAACTTCTGGATTGGCGGCAAAGAATGCCAATAACTAAAAATATACATAGACATAAAATTATCAGATTTATTAAATAATAATTATTAAGATATTACCTCTTCCTTTTGGGTCTGTGTAGCAAAACTGCTTACAACTCTGGGGATCATATTATGCAAATATCTGTCATTCAAACCGAAACGTTCTACTAACTTATTCCAGTTTTCACTGCAAAAAGTAAACAATAAAGTAAAATTTAAGATAATATATAAAATGCTGAGATATGACAGGTAAATACTAACCGGAAGTAAATCCATACAATTTGGGTACCTACTGGATTAGCTGACATATAGGAAATCATTGAAGGAAAATCTTGCTTACGAATATAAGTATCATCTTTAGCTAAGTCTAGTAATCTATAAGTTGCACCCAGAAACAAGATACGGTTTAAGAATATTTTTAGAATAATTTCATTTGTAATAAGGATTTATACTGAAAATACGTATAGATGTCTTTACCTATGTAATTGTGACTCATCTCTGGTTATAGCAAGACCACGAATTAGATAATCCTTCTCTCCAGCATCAATTTCTTCTACATACTTGTTCCACATTTTCCCCCAATCCATTTTGTTCCCATTCACCATTCCTACAAGTATTAAATTGAAATATTAAATGCAAGTAATTTGAGTAGATAATGTACATATGCAGATGTCAATAATTAGATGCAATTTATCTAATTACATGTAAAAACTGTTGCTTCTTCTCATTTAAACAAGTTTAATTACTAATCATAAATCTAATAGAATAACCCAATTATTTAAATGATAAAAAAGCTAGTGAAGTTAATGTTCCTTGAAAAAAATTTACTTGTGAATATTTATATGCTTTACCATATTTATAGACTAATCCTTTCAAGTCAGGTGTTGGCTTTACTCCTTCATATAAATATTTCTTTAATCGTGTTTTCGCCTCGTTTAAACAATTTTCTTCTCCCATCGCACAAGCCAAACCTAAAACTGTTGAACGTCCAAGCCTGCAAACAAAAAAAATTTTCAATATTTTAGTAACAGTTTTGTTAATATGTGTTCATATTTAAAATAATATATCAACTTACCGCGTTAAATGATCATCTGTTTCAATCTCATTCCAAGAGTAATTGTTAACAGCAGGTGTAACTAAATTTATAACATATTGTTGAAAATCAGCATATACTGAAGACGTGCGAAGAATATTCTTCAATTCAGTGAGCATCATACTGCCTACACTCCATGGAATATGCTCGAATTCTTCCTTAAGATATTTTGATAAATTTAGAGGCACATCATAAGACAAAAGAGTGGATTCCGCGATTCTAAAACTTTCTTCCAAAAGATGTGTGCGATCAGCGGTCGAGAAGTCTTGAATATTTTCAATTAAAGTATTCCAATCTTCAAGATTATAGTTAACTCGATAATAACCCACTTGGCGAGTGTTAAATTTCACATATTTGCCAGTTATGCTCACATCAACTGAAAAGCAAAATAATATTTATACTAATTTAAAACAAAAAAATGAAATGGAAGGCAAAACTTTTGAAGCGGCAAACAATTGAATTCTAATTTGCCAAAATGAGGGCGCCACTAGTATCCGTAGTTAGCGACTAGCGTTCCATCGTTACGCGATGTGTTGCTCCAATAGTTTCGATAAAAAACTTGGATAAACTTAATAATAATCATCAAAAGGTAAATTACTTCTTTATTTAATAACCTATTAAAAACTGTATTCAAACTCTTGATTAGTATTAATACCGACAGATAGCGTCAAAAGCTTGCCGATTGTCATTTGTATTCACTCGGAAAATAGCGGGAAAAATGTGTGAGTAGTGTTGTGAGGTTCTTATTTATCTATAACCGATTAATTAGGATTAATTCAACTAAACAACAATTAATGTGGTAAGTTCACATTCAAAATACTATTATTATTTTGTTCCACTTTTTGGTGCAAGTTAGAATAAAACTTGCAACAATTATCCTTTGATTTATGTAAATTCTATAAAAAAGTATTAAGACACTTACCATGACTATCATTATAATTAAACCAAACAAGCTTAGGTTCCGAATCTTCAGCAGAAAAATAAGTCACCGGGATAGTCCACCTATAATTATAGATTGTTTCCCTTTTATCTTCTTTATCAGGATCAGTAAGGAAACGCTTTTGTGTTAATCTATATCCTTCGGGGGTACGAGTTGCTGTAATGATCGGGTATCCCATTTGTACAGTCCACGTATTTAAATACTCAGTTAGGTTTAAATGATTTCCGATAAGTAATTGGAACTGATCGAGTAAATCCTGCGTGACTGCATTAGCAAATGCATGTTTATTCAGGTAATTTGTGACACCACTGCGAAAGATATCATTCCCAATAGAATTTTCTACCATTCGCAGTATCGACGCTCCTTTCGAATAGGAAATTGTATCAAATAGCTGAGTAATTTCGTCAGGGGTTGCAACAGTTAGTACAATTGGATGGGATGCGAGAGTTGCATCTAGTTTAAGCACATTGTGCAAGTCGTCCAGAACAAATTGGTCCAACTAAATACAATATATACATGCATATATATAAAAATGAAGTATGACCAAATATTGTTAGATTCTTACCATTTTCCAGTCAGGATGTACTGCATCTACTCCTTTATATTCAATATATGAAGCGAATCCTTCATTAAGCCAAAGGTCGTTCCACCAATCCATGGTTACTACAATTTAGTAAGATAGTAAGATTATTAATACATTATATCCTTGTTTAGCAATTACTAGTAATGCTTAAAATTTGAAATTAATGCTCACCTAAATTACCAAACCAACTATGAGCCAATTCATGTGCAATTACAGTAGCGACGCGTCGACGGTTCACGGTCGTGCTAATATTTTTATCGAAAAGAAGAGAAGTTTCTCGGTAGGTCACAATGCCCCAATGTTCAGTAGCTCCGGAAGAATAGTCAGGAATAGCTAACATATCTACCAATAGCATAATTCATATTAATATTACTCTATATTTCTAAAATCTGGCAAACTATACTTGCCTAATTTAGGCAAAGGAAAAGCTATCTTAAAGTAATCTAAATAATACTCCATCACTTTCTTCCCCACGAAAGTAGCATATTCAGTCTTGGCCAATTGTGCTGGCGTGGCAAAAACTCTGTATGGGATATCAGCAAAATTTGGCGAGCTAATAATGTCGTCTGTTGACTGGAAATCGCTTACAACCCAACAGGCTAAATAAGTTGGCATCTTGACACTTTCTTCGAAGGAAACTTTTATGCCTTCTGGTACTTCTACTTCACTCTGTAATTAAATCTTGTGTTACTAGAAGGTTTGATTAAGAAAATATTTCTGTTACATACTTTGACAGGCATATTAGATAATGCAATATAATCAGTGTCCTTTGGTTTGATGATATGAATTGTGAAATTGGCTTTCAAGTTTGGTTCATCAAAGCATGGAAATGCTTGGCGGGCATATGTTGGCTCAAATTTTGTGGTTGCAATTGACCTGCAACAGTAAAATAGTCATAATTTTGGGCAATATTACGCTAGTACAAAGTAATTGAAATTGTTTGCTTGTAATATTCACACGCAGATGATACTATTTCCGCTAACTTAATAACACATGAACAAATGCTAGAATTTTTATAATTGTTCAAGGTAAAAATAATTTGCATGTTATTTTTCTCTCTATTTTTACTGTATGATATGGTTGACAACATATACTTATAATTAGTAATTATATCAGAAATTTGATTTAAATAATTCATTGTAATTTATAATTTATGCATGCTTCGTATTAATGTTTACATAAGAATATTATGCAAGTGTTTCATTGCTCATTCAGCATAGTACTTAACATAAGCAGTTCTCAAACTATTGCTAACGATTTTTGAAACTTTACCAAAGAACCTCTAATAAAGTTGGGAACCACTAGGCATATTTAAGATATTTATATGTAGATTGATGATCGTCCCATCCACAGTGTAAATTTTGTGTAGGTTGCCCACTGCGACAACTACAAATACAATAGGTGCGTTAAATTGAATATTAGTGTGACCCAATTGACATTAAATTCATTTTGTAGCATTATTACTATTATGTAAGATGCCTTCTTCAAACTAGCTAGCACATCCTGCTCGTTAAATATTCCAATATAAAAATATCAAACTAATATCCGCAACGATACAACAGTTATTGACATATTCAACTGTCTCTGTTTACCTTTTCACGCCTCGCTCAATATCAAAATAAGAACTTCTATAAAATCCAACTCGGTCATTTAAGTTTCCTGAGAAATCCACCTTGATGAATATCTCCTCGTCCTTTAACAGATCCCTTCCAGGATATATCATAACAATTTCATCGGTAACGTTCTCCCGAAACTCATGCACATCAATTCTTGAACCATTGAGTGTTTGCAACTCCACTTTTGAGAGTTTAATGAATTTCGTATTGAGTATTACATGTCTGACGTTTTCTTCGTTAACAATTCTCGTGGTGATGTTAACTGAGCCATTGAAAGTTGCAAATTCGCCGCGATCATTACGAATTGGGTACATTGTCAAATCGTAAAATAATGGGATAACATTATTAGGTAATCTTGTAATGCCCATTTTGGCTGCTTGTCCAAGGGTGCTTTGATTGGTATAATTCTCTTGTGAGTTTGTTCCAATTTGAAAACGGACGTCGTTATAATAAAAATGTTTACCAATGAAAACTAGCGCTGCGATCAGGCACACGCTCAAAAGCGTGAAGAACACGCAGCAAGAGATAAGGAAATGTAGACATTTTTGGGACTTTTTTGGTTGGGGCGGTTGCAAATGGAGACTTCGTCGATGCCGGGAACGACCACTTCCCGATAGTGACATTTTTATATGAATTTATTGAGTTATTAAAGTTTAATCATCACTTTAACTTTTGGTATTCATGGAATCCGGTAATTCAATCACCTAATTACACGTTTTTGTCACTATATGCTTGAATATTCCAAAAGTGTTTATTAATTAAATTATACTAATTTTGCACAATTAAACCGACTTGTCATAATACATTTCGCAATAATATTAAATCTACTGCAAATTAACAATATTGCAATGTATGCACAGTTTATTTTTGTGTTGATATCATCTCGTTTTTAATAGAACAAGCTAGTATAATTATAAACATAATTAAAGTAATGTTAATACTCTGCTGATGAATTCGCAAACACGCGGATATTTTCTATTGTACAAACGAACAGCAACCAACAACATTCGCGACACGGCAACCACTCGACAACTGAGTAAACTTGAAGTGATGGCTAGAACTTCGCGTGATTCGCTTCGTGCTACGCGAACAACATTGTAAATGCTACTATAAACTGTGTTATGCATTGAGCTGTAAAGCAACTTATAATAGGTACAATATATGAAATTACTATACGTTTTCTTGAGTAAAGGATTGCAGCAATAATTATAAGGAACGAGACATACCAAGGAATCACTTTGCAGTCACATTAAAATGAAAATTGAGAGAGATATTATCTGTATATAAAAATTATTAAAATTGAAGTTGCATCTGACCAATCAGAAACTACTTGTTTAGTAACAAAAATTATCACAACAACCTAGAAACGTTAACTGCAATTATAACCGTATTAATGTTTATATTATATAGTAGCAATTGTAAGTATACACCATCCAAATAATTGTATATTATATTCGTCTTTGAAGAATAAATAAACTAATTAATCGGACATTCATCCGATTTATTAAAAACAAAATGCTATTGTTTAGAAATTAAATAAATAGAGTTATTACTATTTAAATATTGAATACATTAATAACAGTTAATAATATCAACAGTTAACATTGCTTTTCTCAATTAAAACTAAAAACGAATTTTTTTTATCTACTAAACTCTAACCATAAAGAAACGCAAAAGAAAATTCTATCATGCGTTCAATTGTCCAGCTATTACAATAATTAAACTATCAAATACTTTTATTTCCTCATCAATTATATAGTTACAATTATTGTATAAAAGAAATGTTTACATTTCACCTTTTTTTTTTCTTTATCTTGATGGCAAGTTCTTTTTCTGTCATCTTTCTCAGTTAATAAAACTGCTTTTAGGTACAATATCAATAAAGCAATTATTACATTACATTGAATGGTTTCTTTTCTTATTATTATAAGAAGCAGGTTTTAGTTCTCGGTAAAATAAAATAAAATGAGAAGAAAAAAAAATTTATTGTATATTATCAATATTAACAACACGGTGTGGTGTATAGTATATGTATAATACATAGCGACCGATGGACCGAAGTTAAAGAGCAACTTCTCACTCTATTTATAGCGTCGATTTGATTAGAAAGTGAAATTCTATAGCTTTATAAAATACTTTGAGAAACACGGATGCATGCATCCATGGAAAATCAGCTCCTTATATAAATTAATGTTATATACATACATACTTATCCAATTTTATTTGTATTTGTGAGTCGTGAGGCGCGTAATAATCATGAAACGAACAATATGTATATGCAATAGCACATATACTATATAGTTATAGTTATACTATATAGTATAGTTAATCTGTGGCAATTGTAATGTCTTGCAAGAGCAAAATAAGAGAAACTGCAAGTGCTGTAAGTGAATGCTGGCTGCGCAGCCTTGCATTGAAATAATTATTTTTAAGTTTCATACATGAATACTAAAATATGTAATGCATTTAAAAGTATTTCAATAATATAAATATGAGGCACTCAACATTTATTTCTATTGTACATCGTGATTCCTACTCAAAAATTATTCAAACTTATACCTGCTAACGATAGCTCTAGGAGTGTGCATTATGTCTCCGCCTCTGAGCGCTTCTGCTTACTCAGTGTTCGTACTTTATCGCCCTAATAAGCACCGCAATTACATGATTTGTATGGTAACAAAGAAAGTTTCCGGTACTTCGGATTATATAACATGTAAACATTCAACTGCTTAACATTACCTTTAGAGTTTTTCTCTGTATAAAATGCATAAGAGTAAAATATTCGCCAGAAATTATATTTTATGTGTACTTACCTATAACTTCCATTTGTTGATTTATATTTACTGGAATATAGTCCCACCAATTTGTTTAGCATACTGCCAGAAAATGTGATCCCTAGGTCAACATGCCCTTTTTTGAAAAGGTCCGAATGAATTTCAAGAAGTTCATATTTTGTGTCAATAAAAAATTTAGCAGGTTGCTTGTTTACTAGCACGGTATCTATGGCCAATCCATTTGTATGCAGAAAAACAGAAGAAGCTTCTTGAAGAACGTCTATTTTAATATGAACATCACCAGAAAAATTGCCACTTTTAAGATTTTCCGATGATGTATATAAAGTTAAGTCGTAACTGATGGGTTTAATAGTTTTAGGTAATCTGTACATAACGAGAGAGTCTTCTTGGATTCGTTTACGTAAATATTTCGTATTCATTGCAGACAAATTTGCTGTGACTGCAATAAGAAATAACAACAGTTGTAGTTTAAGTCGATGGTGAATTCTTATCATTTTCGAAATACGTATTATATATTTGATTTAGGAAAGAAACTAATGTAATAAAAAAATGTTAATGAATAGTATGTAGTTTATATAGGTAAAATTACTGATAGCATGGTATGGTAGTGATAAGATAAGTCGTGCAGCCTGATAGCATTTAATTATAACAAATTTAAAACTAATAATACTAAAATTTAACCAAAAGTAGAAATTATTTTATATTTAATAACTAATGAATGTATAACATTTTAATTTGCAATTTATAAGAATATGTTAAAAACCTTTCTATACATTATGCAACCAGGTATACATGAATTATATATCTGCGCATATTCTAATGAATAAAAGTTAGTTACTTACAGAAATTGTTATATCGATATATTCCTTGTTTTTACATGAGTTAGCACAATTTAAAATATTGTGAAATTGATTATTTCAAAGTTATCAAATAGTATTAGGTGACAGATAATGTTAATGATATGAATACCTATTTTTACTACTTGTGATAGAAATCTAGGCATAGTTTATGTTTTACTTGTTTTAGAAAAACTTTTTAGGAAATCAACTAGTCACCGCTGTTATTTATTGGCTTTATATTAAAGTTTTAATATTTATAAATGAATAAGAATGATAGAATTCAATATAGAAACGTTAATTGCTTACTTACATTACGATTCTGCCGAATTTATTGAGGTTATATGCATTTAGTTTCTCTTTACTCATACCTAGTCAGCTGTTTGATTGGAGGGCAAACTGATCCAGAAAAAACGAGGAAATATTCAGTTACTGGCGTCTATCTAGCCCTGTCCACTTCATAGATTAAACTCAGCTCTCAAAGGTTAAAGCATAAATTTAGCATTCAAAGGGTGCTAGTTACCTGTAGGATAATTATATCAGAAATTATTTCTATTTGAGTGATAAAACATACCATTATTTTTAGAAATAAAAATTTTACATCCTATTTTCTGACGCCGTGAGAGGCGTAGAACGATGCCTTTTATTTTCCAGATGGATAGTTAGTTCCGAAGTTATTGCTATTTAAATGAAAAAAAAATACATTTTTTACAAATTGAAATTCCACACCCTACCTAAATTAAGTGAATTCAAAAGAGTTCTGTTGTAACGTAGTTTGTCGAGAACTAAATTACCTTTTTAGTGGTGCTGAATAAAATCTCGTAGATTAATAATTTCTTAAGTTATTTGATATAATAAGCTTTTAAGCGATATATATATATTTGATTCCCTTGGGTTAATTAGTTCTGCAGTTATATCTAATTGAATGCAAAAACGCTAAGATAATTTAAATATCGGGGTCAGGACTTACTAATCTAGGGATTAGGATTAGTTTGCTAGAACTAACAAAAACCTGTAAATAAAATTTATTAAAGGTACACAAAAATAATAACACAAATTCGAGTTAAAAACCTTTGAAATTATTTTAAAACTGTAAATAAATTTGATAATAGATTACTTGCTAGAATATTTGAAAAAAATGGTTATATGTACACAAAGATTACTAGATTAATAAAAATATTTACATGTTATTCGCATAGTCATGACCATAAATTGAGTATTAAATCAGCAGCAATTTTGCATATTTTCTTATAGAATAAATGATAAAGATGATGAACGAGAGTATGCTGTTTATATATATATATAATATGAACAACGTTCTAGTTTCTCTTTCCATTGTAATGAATCTTGTTTGTTTAGAAAACTAATATATACACTGCTGTATAAGTATTTTTAATTTACAATTATGTTACAAGGTCTATCATCCCCATTAACACTAGCTTTCCTAATGGACCGATCACCGATGACACAAAAAGCCCACACTAGATCACAAAAAGATTATTTTTTTCAATGATTTATAGCTTTCGATAATTTCCATAAACGTTCAACATAGAAAACGAAATCATCTCAATCGCACACTTCCTCTTTTTCATACTTAATGCGAGAAAATTTACCTAAATTTATGATATAATAGCTATTAGCTAAAATGATCATAAAATTGATTCTGGAAAAAGCTACCAGTCTCTCGGATTGCGCGCAGCCTTAAAGAATTCCATTAGTTATATATTGATAACCATCATATAATTTCGTAGATAATGAATTCATGCTGTCCTCGACCATTCTTTCAACTTCAAGTTGCATCTGCTCTTCTGTCAGGTTGGTGAGGAATCGTTTCTTCAACTTTTGGACGGTGGCAGCACCAAGTTTAAAACAAGGAAGTAATGAACCAGATCGCATTATTTCCACTAACGGTATAATTTTATCCTGATGCTTCTTCACTGCTATCAAACCTTGTAACATGAGTATCTTAAAGTATTCGAACATATCCGATCCTATGCCTCCCATCACTTCAACAAATTCTGGTGTTAATTTAAACGGTGACTTTTCAAAGCCAAGATTCTTTGGGGAAGTGGAGAGAATAAAGCCGAAATCGATATGAATCAAGTGTCCTGTTGAACTTAACAAAATGTTGCCGTTATGCCTGCGAATGGCAAAAAATTAGCACATGTATAGATGGTTAAGGTTTATATTATCGTTACCTATCCTTGACTTGCATTAAGTATGAAATGAGACAATAAGCTGCACAACTATGAACAAAATTCCTTTGTGCAGTGAGGAATGCTTCTGAAGTACAGGGACCATATTCCCTAATAAAATACTCCAAGAGAGACATTGGCGAATTTTTCTTGATTTGGTGCAATGAGACTGTATTCAAGATTGGTTCAATCAGCCCGCTGTCACTTGACAAACACAATATTCTACAACACAAATGCATAATAAAATAAGATACATTTGTATATTTCTGAATTTTACATTGAACTACGTACTTGTATGGGTGAACCCACAAAGAAACACATTCCATTTCCCAAATCTTCTGAAACATTTGTAACAGCTGCGATGCCATTAATTCCTGTCTCAAGTCATCACCACATTTGACAATCACGGATAGAAGCTTCCAAGAAGTTACATGTCCATATGGTGAAGCTTCCCTCACACGCTTTTCCTTATCTTTCCATAATTCCTTCAACGCTGCCGCACTTGGATCTTTTGGATCGTGCGTGAAGCTCTTGGTTTTATCCTGATGCACCCAATCGGATAATCTCCGACGAATATCACCAGCTTCGATGAAATGAGGGTGTTCACGAGAATCGCTCGATTCTTGTGACAGTTGAGAGATTGTATCACGCTCGATAGACTTTCCTTGTTTGCAATATTGTAAAGAGATCTCATCGTCTTCTTGGCTCCAATCTGGGTCATCGTCACATAACATGCCGCACATGCTAAATGCTGACAAGGAAGCGGTATCGGCACCCAGGTTTTCTTCGGAACGGGTATGTCTTAATGTAGATGTCATTATTTTCTTTGGAACAGGGGAAGAGTATAAATCGTCGGCTTCAATAGCTTCGACGTAGATAATATACGGAGCCTGCAATATAAGCGGATATAAGTAAATTATATTACTAGATATTCAAACTAAGAGAAGATTTTAATTCACTTACTTTATCCTTGGAATTCAAAACTGCCGAAACCTGAGGCGGAATACGCACAATGTGATGTGGAAAATTGCTATTCAGAGGCAGCCAGACACGCGCCGGCAAATTAAGATTAAGCATAGTCAGTTCGGCTCTCAGTCTTGTCGTTTTCGCCTCTTTCGTCGTTATGGAACTTAGTAGTTTGCCTATCGTAATCAGTGCTTGCATGAACGCCAATTCAGGATCTAATCTAGGTGCCTGCATTATTGGAAAACAACATGTTAGACAAATACATCCACAGGATTTTCTTACTTCACTCTTAGAGCCATATCCTCACAAATTAAAAATGGCATGCTACATAAATAGAATTTTAACTTACGCCGCAAGTGCATTCAGTCCGCTTTCCTCTAAGATCGTTCACGACACTTTGACAACTATCGAAGCAAATGCAGCCGTTGTCAAAAGCCCTTCCGGAACTAAGATCTCCAATATATAGTTTGTTTGAACTAGAGCATCGTTTCATCCCACTGACGAGAGCGGAGGCGTCACTCTGAGACCTCTGATGCGTTTTCTTCACGGCAGCTAGAGCGGGCACTACAAGTTTATCTGGTATTGCTGCAGGCGTGGGTGGCTTCTTTTCTTGCGCCCGGAATTCATCGGCAAGGATTTTGTCCCGTAACTTGAGGCCCAATGGCTTCTTTTTTGACGGTATAGTTGCTTCCGAGCTGAAGGCATCCAGCAACCAAGCGCACTTCAACGAGAAATCGACGGATTTCCGACATCTGCGAACACATTTAAATAAGAATTTGTAGGGAGAAATGGATTAAACAATTGCTGACCTATGGACTAGATATGGATGGATAACTTCGGCAACGTCTTGCATCTGTATATACATGCACACCAATTGAGGGAGGTAAAAGTCGAGGTCGGCATCATTGAAATTAAACATTTTGTTGGCTATATAACTTTGGACACCTGGTTCCTTACTATTGAATAAATAATGCATCGCCATATGCACATTAAACACGTCACACTCAAACATCCGCAATAACCCACTCTGCTTGGGTTGTTCCATCTTATCATCTTCTTCTCCAACTTCCACAACTTCATCATTATCTTGGTCTACCTCTTCGCCACGTTCATGTACATCTTTATCTAAACTCTCCTGACTTTGATTATTTGATAGAAATTCCACACTGGACTCTCTTGTGCCATTATCACTCGTTGATCCACTATCAGATCCGCATATAATCCCCGAATCGTCCGAACCCAACGATGCTAATTCATCTCTTTGGGTCTTCGCCACAACGGACTTCTTCTCGCAGGTCGCTAACAGTGACGCTGCGACTGTTTCACTATCAGGGCTAGGTGTCACATCAACCTCTGGTATGCGCTGTAAAGCCGAGTCCAAACTACGATTGCGATGATGTAGGGTACTAGTGGACACCGCTGTTTGTGGCACAGGCGGTAATGGAATCCCCATCGATCTAAAATGAAACAAAACATGAAATGATTATTTTATGCGAAATTTTGCTGTTTTCTTCATTTAATGGTATCTGATATAATAACTTTGCCAATAAATGAAACGCATTTGATTCTATTATAAATAAAGATGAGTTCATGTTATCAAACTGTCAATGTCATATTAAAATTAAATATCTATCGATATTAATCTCTATGTGTTATCCATTAAGTGGCATTTAGTTAGAATATAGAAAATAACAAAAATATATAGGCATATGCAATAATAGGTATGTGTTATATATGGACGTGTATATAAATGAAATATGGTAGATAATACGCTGTTATTGACGAGCGCACGTTTGATTGTACACCAAACGACTATTTACTAGAATTCTATACATATTTCTACTATTAATCATAGGTTCCAAGAGAATTGAGCGCTTAGGAAGAACAAATAAGTGTTAATAATGAGAACTATGATGTACGTATTTATATTATGTAGTGTATCTTAAATAATTTGCAATGTTAAACATTTGACTTTATGCTAAGTAAGTAAAGCATTAAAAGAATGCTTGCTTATTTTGCGGTTTGATATAAAAACATAAAATTGTTCTTTATCTGTATAGTGCAAATTATAACAGATCCTTCGAGCTACGTAATTCGTGGTTTTGTAAGAAATATACGAACAAGTACTTATCGCAAACCCAATCAGATTCGCGTTGCTCAATTTATATGTACAAAAGAACAATCGCTTTATAAGAGCATAAATAAGTTGCACATATGCTTGCTTGCTAGGTAAACATCATTGCAGTTACCACTACGTAAAACTATAATCCCGCGCCAATTAAACGTGTTATAAAAGCTTTTAATTTATAGTAATAAATATCGCATTTAATTGTTTCAACTTAGCGGAAATCTTGTTGATAGTTTCCGGCATTGTAATTAAACATTAATAAACAATAAACTTTAAAATATATTACATTAAACGATTTAATTCCTAGGTTTATATCAATGTGAAAATTACTTATATTACGATAAAAAGGTAATAAAGTGTTATTTTCTCACTTTATTGCATTGGTAAAAATTAGAGGCATTATTGGCAGTATATGACAATATAATATTTACACAGGTGATTAAAACCGACACATTGTTTTAAATATTTAGGAATTTATTTATTTTATAAATATATATAAAAATATATATATTGGGGGGAAACAACCTTAATAATTATTGAAACGCGTACGAAAATTGAGTAATTAGTTTCATTTAAGGTCACCGGCGATTTGGCATGCACTATTCTGCGATATTCTAAGCGTTGCCATAAGCAAACAACGGTTTCATGCATGCGATATGCAGACTATTCAATTGAAATCAATTACGCCTTCTGCAGCCATGTAAATTTCGCCATTGTATTGTTTATTTGTCGACAATTTTGTTTAATAATAATGTCGAGACAAAAACTATTTTAACACTTTGTTCTTAATGTTTAACTTTTAATTTTATACACCCTAGGTATAATTTCACTTTATATTTAAACCCACAAGCAAAGAGTTACCGACTGTTTCTTGAAAATAACATCAATTTCATTTTATTTTCTTATAAATGTAAGAAACAAAAAAGCAACAGAGAAAGAAGCAAGAAGAACCAGCAGAAACTATAACTAAAGAACCGGAACATAATAAAACACACATTCGCAAAAATGAAACACTACTACTGGTGCTGTTGCTAATAATAAAAATCTATCAGAATAATGTCGGTGAGAAATAACCCATTCAAAATCGTGTGCGAATACCGCGAACGTAAAAAGTGAAATCGTCGTTTCTCTTTTATTAATGCTCCTGTTATATATATATATATATATATATATATTTGTTCTTATTATATATATACATATATAAAAAGTAATTTTATTTCAAGAAGAAATATTTGCAACAAGTAAACTACTTTAAAATGCTTTTAAGTAGTGTTATTCTACATTTAATGTTTTTACAATTAATTAATTAATCAATTTTTAATTAAAAGATAAAAACTTACCGAAAATCCAAACTGAGATTCCTCTGGTGACTACTGAGTCGAGTTCGAAAAGTAGCATTCGTAGCGGGTTTACCATGGACAGCAGGAACATCTCGAAAGATGCTCAGCTTATTGCTATGATGATGCCTCTGCGTATGAGCAGAAGCTTCCACTTCGGCGCAGGTCACCTGCAGCTGAGACATCCTTGCAATAGCAATAGTTGCTTCAAAAATTTTCAAAAAGCTACTATCGTTATCGATTCAGCAACATTAATATATTCGGTCTTGTACAAATATGCCATCTTCAAGCTTACTATTAGGTGATGTAAATAGAAATTTATATAATAATTGCTCCCGTTTTTCTACTCTCTTCCTTTATAATTTTCTAGTATTTATATTTTGTAAATAATGACTTGGCTTATTGGAATATTATAATCTCTTCATTTATTGTAATAATGTTACAATTATATCTTCGGTATTGTTCCTAATTGGTAGCATAATTTCTTTTCTTTTTTGTTTTGTTTTAAACGTCCATAGAACTCTTGTATTTATATATTAATTGAGTCTAGATCCACTCGTTCATATTCTTTGGCTCTTACTTGGATTAATAATATTCTTAGGATTTCAGTTAGCTACTAGTTGTTGTTATTCATAAATTAATCGTTTTGCGTGATTGAATTGAAAGATTCGAGAACTGGTTGCCAAATCTGTAACAGAAAAAATAGTCATTTAGGTTAATGTTAAACAATCAATGTATATGCAAGTTAAAATAAGAATTCACATGCTAAACGCAATTCTTAATATAGTCTGGAAACAAATGAATATCAATTGTGCTCAGTGGGTGTGCTCAACAAATACGATTTTTGGCACAGTGTTTTAGTTGTTTTTATTATAGCGTTGGTGTCACTAGTTTGACTCAATTACTATTACTAAACATATGTAATGAGTCATAACTAAAATAAATGGAAGAAACGGCCATTAGTTATTAACATTTAGATTTCGCATTATTCATAAATTTATTATATTAAATATTGGACACAAAAATTGTGACGTAATATAATATAATATTAAACATGTGCAATATAGTTCTAATAACTAGAGCTTTAATTACCAGATAAAATACATATAACATAAAAATAAAATATAACTTGCAGCAATTCCTTATCACAGTAAAATTGCTTATTAATATCCTGTATGCAACAAAAAAATATATAATTATGATAATTAACTCAATAATCAGTGCAAAACACAGATAAGATACAATAACTTTACATATTTGCATTTATTACAACATTAATATAAATATACGATAAGTACTACCATCATATGCGCATCTCTTACAGATTTATTCTGACTATGATTGCTTATCAAAATTTGGCAATTCGTGGCTATCACCATTACCATTAGTACTTTTATCATCGATTGACTTTTATCAGCAATTGTGGTCGACCTACAAACACTCGGCATTTATGTAGTTTCGTCAAATATTTATCAGCATGCCACTCGCATGAGAAAATTTTAAGGGTGACAATAGGAAGGGAAGGTGCGCCTCACTAACACTAAGCGAAAATAAGGGCAATTTAATTAAGCTGTTGCTGGGTGTGCCACTTCTTTACCTCTGCGTGTGCTAGTTCCGTGCACCTTATGCCCTTAATAACAACGCACCCAGAGAAGATTTACTACTAAGGTGAAATAGAGTGGAACAGGGTCATAGTGTGAACGTATTGTAACCACACCGTGAAAAACCCATCAAGGGTGCGTTAATTTTGCGCAGATCATCCATTAACAGAATAATTATTAATACATGCAAAATTAAATTGGAATTTTGTTACTATTTTAAAGTCGCATTAGTTTTGATTACTCTACTCGATCGAATCATTTAACTTACTTTAATACAGAATTAGCAACTAGGACTGCTTGGATATCGTACTGAATTGTGGAAAGCCACGACAAAAGCGTAACAATAAATAAGAACAAATGGCACGTGAGGAGCACACACCTGAGAAATCGAGTCATTACTTTCTAAATTAGGCATAACACTTCTGCCGTTCTCTCTAAAAACTAAAAAAGTCGGTGTCTATTCTAATCTGTTTTCTATAGAGAACGGAAACCGACATTAATAACATTTAATGTGCGCAATTGTAAACGTGAAATGCAATGACAATGGCGATTGATTAGCGATCAATTAAACTCGTGACCGAGAATAAGAAAATTAAAAATGCACAATACAATTTATTTAATTTATTATATATTAACAATAAATTTAAAATCCCGGATACATATAATCATGGTGAAATATTGATAGACATAATAATTATTACTACATTTTATCACCAGAGTGAACTATGACCTTAGAAATTTAATTATTGTTATTACTAAGAATGAACTCTACTCTTGATGTGTGTACATGAATCTCTTGCATATTTCTTGTATATAATGTGAAACCGTTGTGACCTCTTGGTAAGTTTCTAAGCTAAGCTTGGGCTAATTCTCTATTAGACATTCCGACATTCCACCAATTCCAAGCCTAACGCATTATTATAAGCTCCGAGCAGCAGCACATTCAACGTTTTAATAATATAACATTCTTAAACTGATAGGAAATTTTATTCATAATTTTAAATGATATGGGCAGTTTTACTAATATTTTCAAATTGGTGGTTTATTATTGTTGGTTGAAATAAACTCGAAGCATGCTATTCACTTGCTTTTGGCATAAATTTTCTGACAGTTGTCGATTTCATTACTTTAGTTAGTTGGTTTGTGTTTGTGTGTGTAAGTATATACCTTGTTTTGTTATTAAGCTTCCTGCTGTTTTGTGCAAATTTGAAGGTGAAATCAACAGTGTGCAGGGAAAGAAAGTAAAAATATGTTGCAAAGCCTAAGTTTTTAAAATAATTGTAAATTATTCTACTAATCAATCCATTTATGTAACATGTAGTAATTATTATATCAGCTAAACGAATTAACTAACCACAAAAACGAAGTGAGATGGAGAATGAAGTAAAAACAAAGCAAACAACCTGTCACCATCTAAATCTGGTTTTCGAGTAATATATTATGAATCTGCATTCATCCAGTTAACATTTGATTCTCTACTGTTTATATACAATTAACATACCTTCAATTCCAAGGTAAAACCAAATTGCAATTACATTATACTAAATCTTTCAGACTTTTGGTTGATTTATAACAAGGTAAAGTAAATTATAAAATTAAAGCTGAGCTGCACTCATATTTTTATACCTATGTAGAACCTAAATTAATACTAAAATTTTATAAATCTAATTAATATAATTAAATACAGTTTCTGTATATCTATATCCATGGCATAAATAACTTGTTTGTACATATTACATTCCAGTCGCGTGTAGCATAATAACTTGTCCCTTTCAAATAGCACCTCTATAAACAATTACAAATCCTAATATCATTATGTAACACATTAACTATTAATGTGACGTTTTAAATATATAAGAACGTGTATAATTTTTACAGATTTTACTAAATTATTTAAGAATTCAATAAATCTGAGAATTTTTTTCAAACGGAGAAAAATCTATTCAATATGAACTCAACGCAAAGCAGTCAGTACAGCATTTCATTCTTTTTCACTTTGCATTTCATTTCAAGTAACTTCCTTCATATTGATGCCCATGCATGTGCCGAGTGAATGCATGCGTGTCAATGCATCAGATTGCTTCCTTCCATTAATCTATAGCTATGATCATCTTACTTCTGCCCTCAGTCTACATACAACCCAGGAGTTGTCTCCTCGTCCTCAATTATAAAAGTTAGTGCTTTCCGTTCGCGACTGAATATGATTGCAGCATATCTATATGTACATCATCAACATTTATACACAGATTAGTAGTCATTTTCGTTCCATCTCACTTCCGTCAGTTGATTTATTACTTACACCCAAAGAAAATATAAAAAAGCTATTAGCAGGAATTTCAAAAATTAGCCAATGTAATACTCACATCATAAAAATTGTATCCAAAAGTTGTTATAAAAAAAGGAGGAAATTGGGATATCACACAGAAATATCACATGAGTCACAACACCCAAAAACAGGGAAACCACGATCAGATATAATGTAGCATCATTTAGTAGTAGCACTTTCTGATTTTCGTCTGGTATCTTTTTAGAAGTAAGGTGAGGACTTAATCCTTATATGTGTAAAGTACATAGTATGTAAACATAACTTATGTTAACGGCGCGCCATGACTAGGAAGAGCATACACTACATCCGCGTGATCAGAAGACTACACAAAGTTGGCAACTACTAAATTCCACTCCACGGATCGGAGTAGCCATGGAAGCAGTGAAGGCAGCACGGGTGAGGTATAACACGCACGCGCGGTGTGCACATTCTCTGCATTCCTGACTCCCACTTGTAAACACAACGAAAAGAGACAGATAACGCGAGGACGCTTGGGTTTGAGCTAGGGAGAGCAGCTGCTAGGGCGTTACACGTTTCAATCCACTATGCTGCTGCGGCCTGCAAACTGAGCATGTGATGATGGACAGAAGTAGTAATTGCAGAGGCACGAAGAGAACCTCACGTGTTCTCAGGGGTAGAGTGGAGAATGTTTGACTGTTGCAAGCTGAAGACAGAAGACAGACAGCAGGGCAGGAAGAGGATGTTGTCGAGGTTACCAGACAAACCAGCAGAATTCGACATGGTTCAGGGATTCTCATGGTTTTACGCTTCGGCGGGTGTGGGCATCCATCCCCTATCCAATGCTGTGGGATTAATAGTTTTCTTGAAGGGAACAGCCTGTTGTTTTTTATTTAGTTTGACTAAACAAGCTCATTACCATATTTACGAAATCCATCTCTGTATTCTCAAATTCCGATTCTAATAATATGATTATATAAGTAAAAGTATAGGCATATTGTGATGATGAAATCCCTTGGAATATTGACGCTCCACAACTTTCAAACCATGAAAATCCTTTCGTCATTAGCTTTATTCATTCACTTAATTCATATTTTTTTGCCTGTTCGTACCGACTGCCAGTACATATATTCGTATCAACAAAGTATGTAGCATGCATATACAATAACAAATAATCTGGTTATACATATACGATAATTAATAATATGTATGAACCAAATAGGCAAAGAAAGTGTGCTATGTGACTATACAATCATATAATATTATATGACTTCCGGCTGGGTTTCTCAATAATATAGCACGACAATATCTACTATCTACGCAGATATGCATTTTAAGTCTTATGAAATCTATGTATGTGTGATAGTTGAAAAATGCTCTATGAGCATCCAGTTATTATAATTCTTTGAAATATAAATAAAAACAGTTGTTTTTGTTTGCTACTTCAGATGGTTTTCATTTCATCATTGAGTGTTTTCCGTTTGGAGCGTCCATTCTTCGGGTTTTTCGTCTTCTGCTTCCATATTAATGATAAGCAGACAACTGCCGAGTATGCTGTTTGGCCCCGCCTTCGATGGCCGCTTCAATGAATACAATTAGCGCATGATGCATAGAATAGCACGATTTTAAAGTTTCTCAGCGAGGCCAGTAACATGCACATGTTGAGAGAATGGAATAAAACTGTGTACTTGAATGAAAGTATGTACACATTTAAGTATCTATTCAATTATTGATAGTTTTAATCGAGGTTCTGAGATACTATAGACACGGATTCATAGAATTTGGTATTTGAAATATCTTACTTTAATATATTTATAATTCGGCTTAAATTCACCTTAGCAGTAAATCAATCGGGTCTTGTATATTGTATGTTATATCTCTAAAGACCGAATTAACCAATAGGAAACTAAGCACACACAGTTGCCAATGATAAATATATATATTAAATTTGAATTGCACTATTTGTAGAACATGTTTTGTTCGTACATATTTATAGCCCCAAAATGTTATTTTTGCCTAGTTCCCCATTATGTAAAGAGGATTTGATATCCCAACTTTTGTTGGGAACTTAATGCAGCTAATCAGCGTTAATGCGGGTCATGAACGTCGGTTCAAACGGACGGCTGTCGTTCGTAACACTGTATTTTAATAAAAATTGACTTGTGTCTCTGTATCTTGTTTTGGTGGATTAAATGGATTTTTATGAAATCAAATATAGCTTCTTTATTTATTCCAATCATTGATATGACTAGATTTAGAAGTAGTAGCTGAAGCAAAATGATTTAAACTTTGCTAATTATGTCGAAATGATTGGATTGGGCGAGACAGGCAGATGTCAAAAAACAATGATTTGTCGAAAGTCGTTGGCGGTTGCTTATTTCAACATATCTTATATCTAAATACATATCAAACTCTCATTTGAGATTTGTATTTGTTAAATGCATAAATCAATTAGTTCCTAAAGCTATAGATGCTTTTTCCAATGCGGTGAAGAGTACAGCCAGTTTCTAAATTAATTAATGCACCCATAAAAAAACTAACATGAACGTAATCTATAACGTAATCATTCTTATGCTGACAGCATACTTGCATCACATAAAATTCATTATCAAATTAAAGTTTGGCACTGGCATGTGAGCATAACTCGAATAGATCTAAAGGCAATTGTTTAATTGTTTACCTAAAATAAATTTGATTTACATAGTTTATATATGAATTGGTTCAAAGATTTTAACTGAGGCAAATTTTTAATGAATTTTTACAAATTTAAATTGTTACTTAATTATGTTCATCATAAGAAGAGATCAACTGAGCTGAGGTATATTTAATATTTGGGCAAACATCCACCCAAAACAGCAATTTCCGGTATTGTCATTACCACTTTAGAACAGAAAACCAAAGCTATAACTTGTAAAGATGTCAAAGAGATAAAAATAAGATAGGGGTAACTCATCTATTTTAATGATTTTTGTAAAGTAATGTCCATTGTAAATAGTATCTGTCAATGGAACTTCCTTTTCCTACAAGAAACACGCAACTTCATTCAAAAAATTATTCAAACTAGTATTTAATAGCAAGTATTTGAATTCCCCTTAAATTCAATAATATGTACCTTATTTTTAATGTCAACAAAAGTCTATTGAACCCAAATAACAACAAAGTTTCAGGCCTTTAATGCATATTAAACCCAAGCATGTTCTCGTGGTAAATACATATATTCATCTAAGAATGTGTTCGATCAAATCCTCTTGCTTGTTTTGATTTTTTTTTTAACTGGAAGTGCCGACGACCTTGCTCGCATGTTGCGTTCTCGCCCACAGGCGCTCAAAAAATTGCGCGGGTGGCGCCCGATTCGTTCGTGCATGTTTACATAAATATCAAATCGTAAATGTGTATGCATGCATTGTTGGCCCGGGCAGGGGTATGAAATTCGCGTGTTCCTGACATACGACATTGGCACTCGCGAATCAGATATGTATATCTTTCAAAGGTCGTGTTATTCTATTCTAATGGCTATAAACTCCCTCTCAATTATTATATACTAAGAGTAAAACATATAAACGAGTCAATTTTACACTTACCTATTTATTTTTAAATCTTGCGATAGTGAATGATATATGTACATTTAATCCGTTTTGCACTTATAGTAAATTCCTAGCGCGTGCACTGTGATACAATTGAACAATGTGGAACGGGAATGTTAATAACACAAGGTTTCACTTTAGGTTTTAACAATGCAATAACGCCCAAATTATTCCAAGATTGAGGTATTGGTATGTGTATTTCTGTTAAACGGTTATCCCAGTTGTATGTTGTATTCCAATTACTATTTCAAAGTTCGTCTTTTGGTTGTTGCAAGAACTTATCACGAATTGGGGACGTAAATAAACATGCCCGACGCCAACAAACGAACCAAAATGACTAACCAACTCGTTGACTCGTAGTTTCCTGTGCGCAGCCGGCGCACGAGCTACTCCGAGGACACCCGAAGTAACTGCCCTGTATTGTGCTGCCATCATGCATAATATTTGTCAGTATTTTGGAACAAAAAACCTTAGCAAAACACGATGTAATTGTTTTATTTTTAAAGAATTGAGTAAGAAATTGAAAATTAAAAAAGGAATTGAGCTATGAAAATATTTGTATTTGCCACAAAATGTATTAATTTTATATCTGACTTGATACCATATCATCTCGGTTTGAAAGACTGAACTTAAGCAAACGTCATTTTTGAGCTTAAAAAATACCTATGTTGACTTTTTAATAGAACGCACCCCAAAAAATTAAGTATTGGAAAACAATTGTCTTCTTTCTATTTACAATTTTAGTAAAAAATGACTACATTTAGTTTAAAATAAAAAACGATTAACCATAGATGAGACATCATACATAAATATATATAAAAACCGTACACCATCAAACGTATTTACACGATCATCATACATCACATTTATCCACAAACTCATCAAAAATAATATCAAGTCTAAATATCAAATAGGATGTGATTATATTATTCTGCGCGGAAATTAATAACACCGCGTATTATGCACAATATTTGCAATCTAATTTTATATTTTGTAGATAGTTTTTCTACAATTAGAACCAAATTGTTTGACAAATTGACACATTCACTATACCTTTTAATAAGCTACATCAGGCAATTAAACCTGGCTAAATTGTTTATATCAAGATTGAATAAATAGACAAATATGACCATTATCGACGGTGTTGGAGACGAAGTTACATACTTTTTTATCGCGGCAGTAGTTATTATAATTGGTAAATATATGAATGCATTATCATTTGTTTATTGATATCTACATATATATCATCTAATATCAATACATATAACTTTTAGCAACAATTGCATGGATAACAACTGATATTCAACAAGGTTTATATGTTCGCACTGTTTATTTGATTGAGCACTCAAGGCATCAAACCAGACTTACAACTTTAACAAATCATACAGAATCGGCAACAATTTCTGAAGGATTGCCTCCAGAAAGTGAAGCTGATGTACAAGAAGTAAGTAATAATGATGGGGATGAGTCTAGTGGTGAAGAAGTTATTGAACTTCTTGAAGATGGTGCTGTTGAAATAATTCAAGCAATGGATGCACCAGAAAATGCAAATGAAACTGTTAGTTTACTGAGACAGAGAAGGATACAACATTTTAGCAATGCAAATGGTAATTTTAGAGATTATATATGCACCATATATACTATTAAAGGAATGCAATGATTCTGTTTATTTTAGAATCAACATCCAGCAATATAAATACTGAAGTTCTACAAGAGACCGTAACAACAAATATTTCATCTGCACAAATTCAGCCTACTTCAAGTATAACAATAAAATTAAAATATATTAATGATGAACTGAAAATTGTCGATGGCCGTTTGGAAGAATTACTCGGAGATTTTAAACGCAGACATTTCAATGTTGAGCTAGAATCTAATAAATTGGTTCGTCTTATATTCAATGGGCAAGTATTGCAAAGAGATACACAGACTTTGGAAAGTTATGGAATGTTTGACAATTGCGTTGTCCATTGCCTAGTACATCAGCCACGAACCCAAGCGTCGGGAGATGAATCTATACGTGCTGACACTTCAAATAATCGAGGAAGCAGTGGTAGTAATGCGACCCACAGAGATTGGGATTTAGGCAATTTACTTATAGTCACACTTAGTTTTACATTAGGATCAGCTTGGTACTTTAGGTAATACAAATAGTATTGTCATTTTATTCACATTAATCTAATTAATATTTCAGGTATCAATATCCTCAACTATTCACGATTTCCACAACTGTGGGATTAATTGCGTTGACCGGCATGTTTTCAGTGATATCGATGAGCATGTACTTTCCTGATTTCGTAACACGTCTTCAGGTGACAACAGCCAACCCTACACCTTCTGCAAACACTAGGAATCTAACGTAAAATTTATTTGTTTTCTGATGATGTGTTATTACTTATTGCTTGTATAATTCTGTTACGGTATTGATAATATTTTTTGAAGAGAATATTGAAGGTATTATTTTGAAGTCGCGCGTCATCACCATGATTTTCTTAGTACATATATCCTATGATTTCATAACAATTTATTGATCAATATAAACATAACATTAAATAAAATATTCATTACAGGAATGTATTCATATAAAAAAGAAATATGCAGTGACATAACGATTAGGTAATTATCTTATTTTTGTAAGGTGAAGCTGGAAGAAGTAACTGCGCATGCGTCTTCCATTTTAATACTTATTATTATCTTACTCTAAGGAAAGCAAACACAATAAGACCCATTATGAAGGATATTTAAAATCATAGTCTTACTATTTTTAAATTTATAATCGTAACAACAAAAAAACTATTTTATTTGATTGGGATGAGTAAGTTTGATTAAGAAAATATATACAAAGTCTATATGTTTACTGAGCGTGCGCGTCCTCTGTGAACAACTACATGATTATAAGGTAGGCTTCACGCATGTTTCGAATTAGTAGTCGGTTGCAAAACATTCCCAATCAGTTCGCCTACGCCTGCCATTGATAAATAACGACGTAAGACGTTTATCGCGTGTGAAAAACAATAGCTGCAATCGGCAAATTCAAAAACAGTAATCACCATCTTCTAATAATCTAGATTCGTTTTAATGTTGTTTTGCACATGACTACATTGGTTCTGCAGCTGGAAATATGTACAGACGTAGAGTAGTTATTTATGTGTAAGTAGGTGCGCGTCTATGCTTAGTGTCTTGACCTGGGTGAACACTTTCATCGAATCATTGCGAACATTCCGCACATGTGACAATATTCTTAAGCTCATTTGGAAATATTACGACTATTATGTTTGCTGATATAATGCCATAATAAGATGCGTTCCCGACAAAGATGTTGCGTCGAACTGACGCTTGCAATCTTAAGCTTCATGACAGTGAATGGTATGTTTCCTCTTAACATTCATCATCTAGTTTTGTATTATGTCACTATGTATATTTACTTGTCATTTGGCATTAGTTTGTTGGTCCAAAAGTACTAATGGCATGACTAGTGAGAGCCATGTTTTGCCAAAGATGTTCTGTGAGTATTATAATGATACAATGTGCAATGAGTCCCAACGTAATGGACACGAGGATGGATGTCCTCAGCAAGAAGAATGTTCAGGCGCTGAGGGAAAGCCACAAGGATGTTATGTACTATGGAATGACAACAATGGTACTGATTCTGTCAAGTTAAAGGTAAGTTTTTATATAACTTAATAACATTGGAACTAATTAAAATATTTTTATTATTTATAGGGTTGTTTCCTTCATGAGGAATGCAATAATACAAAATGTATTGATACTGGAAACAAAAGAAAGAAGAATGAATTCCTATACTGCTGTTGCATGGGAAATATGTGTAACAAAGAATTCAAATGGGATCCTAAACCCATGCCTGCTGAGAAGGAACCAGTTTTAAGAGGTAAACATTAACTGATTTTTAGAATATATGTTATTAATTTCATTCTTCTTATTCAGAACCAGAACCTGTGCAAGGTATCAATTGGGTGATACCCATTTGTATCTTTGTGTTTTTGCTGATTTTGGGCTCATTCTTTATTATTTTTGTTATTTGGAGCTATAGAAAGAAGAAGTATATGTTTAATGAGGTGAGAAATTTTAAACTTTGTTATAGTATCTATTATCTAATGTACATAACCTTATTAATTGATAATTTCATGCTAATTACAGTGGGGTGTAAGTATAAATATTGAGTTTCTATTGCATAGTCGTATTTTATATTTTTTTGTATTAAAACTAATTATAATTCTAGATACCTACTTCTGAACCACATTCAGCTCCACTGACAATGCCCACAATTGGACCACTTCCAATCCAACTAATTGAAATTAAAGCTCGTGGCCGTTTCGGTGCTGTGTGGAAAGCTAAATTAAAAGATGAAGACATCGCAGTGAAAATCTTTCCCATGCAGGATAAGCAATCCTGGATTCAAGAGCAAGAAATATTCAAGATTCACTTAATGAGCCATCCGAACATATTGCAATACATTGGCGTAGAAACACGTCGGACTTCCGTTCAAATGGAGTTTTGGCTCATCACTGCCTATCACGACTTGGGTTCCTTATGCGACTATCTAAAAGCTCATCGTTTGAGTTGGTCAGAACTTTGTTCCATCGTCGAAACAATGGCTCGAGGTCTCATGCATCTACACGAAGAAATGACAAGCAAAGGAGGCGAGCCGTTAAAGCCATCTATAGCTCATCGGGACTTCAAAAGCAAGAATGTCCTATTGAAAAGTGATATGACTGCTTGCATTGCTGATTTTGGGCTGGCTTTAATGTTTGAGCCAGGAAAATCATGCGGTGATACTCATGGCCAAGTTGGAACTAGACGGTACATGGCACCGGAAGTTTTAGAAGGTGCAATCAATTTCACTCCTGATGCTTTCCTTCGTATCGATATGTATGCATGTGGATTGGTGTTGTGGGAGTTGGTGTCTAGATGCACCGCTCAAGATGGATTAGTCCCTGAATACACGTTGCCCTTTGAGGAGGAAGTTGGACCACATCCCAGTTTAGAGGATATGCAGGAGAGTGTCGTTCAGAGAAAAGTACGACCTACTATTCCGCAGTCTTGGCGTAATCATACTGTAAGTTAATTAATTAATATATGATAAGATAATATATAAATTTAATTTTTTGATATTTCTTAGGGTTTAGCAGCATTATGTGAAACAATGGAAGAGTGTTGGGATCATGATGCTGAAGCACGATTGTCTGCCTCGTGTGTGATGGAACGTGTCCTGAACCAAAGCAAGTACCATCATCATCATTCGCCTTTAAGCATGCGTATCGAAACTGAGACGCTGCGAAGTCCCTTGAAGGAAAACAGCATGTAGATGTTGTCCTTCTACCTTCATTGATTTCGATGATTTCTATGTTCACACAACTCAATATTCGACTTTTATACGATTTCTATTTTCCATGCAGGTATTTTTTGTTTGTTTTTTCTTCTAATTTTATTGTTTGACACGCATATATAATTTGGTTCTTGTTGTTTTAATTAGAATGCTGATTGACCTTTAAACACAAATAACGAAGGTGTAATTTTGATTTTAAAATATGTCTTAAAATAAATTAATATTAACATATTTTTAGTAAATGAAGATTTGAAATTCTTCAACACTGGACACCTATTATCTACTAGCTAACGACATCATAGTGTGAAGACAGTGTCTTTTAAAAAAAGTGATTCTGATTGACATAAAACACATTGAACTCTCAAAAGTGCCAAAATGTAGCTTATCAAGTCTGCAACTAATTCTATTCCTATGCATAAATCATGCATTTGTGCCATAAGAAAATACTATATGTTCATATACATCTCTCATCTTTTCATTAAAAAATAAACTACTGGAAGTCAAGAAAAAATATAAACATATTCATGAACGTCAAAATTATTATGAAGCAAAACTTTTTAGTGCAATCTTAGTTTATAATAGAAATTTTCATGATTATAAGAAATTAATGGAAGAAATGTAGTACCTTCTTTCAATTAGAATTAAATGTCAAAATGAATTTACAACCAAGCAAATATAGTGTATGCAAGTTAGAAATCAATAAATGTACCTAATATGGCAAGAATGTAATCAATTATTAATTGTAATTTCAAAAGCAGAACAGGAAGGAAATTAATATACAATTGATACAAATTAGCATTAGCGTTATAAAAATTGTAAATATTAATATGTTGCTAAATGATAAATATTTTTATTGTTACTGTAGCTGATTTAGGACCCATATGCAAAGTAAAGATTTATTTAATTGGATAGAATATTTCTAATAACTTAATTATGTTTATCATTTTACTTGTAGTTATTAGTTGTAATGCTTATCTCGTTGTATTGAGACACAAGTTTGAACATTTAAATTAGATTGTTTACACCTGGAAATATCTGGACAAATGCAGTTACCTGAAAACATTCAATGCATATGTATCAATATTCATAATTTTAATTATTGTTGGGATTGTAGTGTATTCATAATTAAGACTGATGATTGAGGAATTGGCCTGTTATATTTATCGTTAATTTTAATTATATATTTAGTGCGATTAGTAAGTTAAAATTTAAGTATTTGGCTTGCCAATTTTAGTTTGCGAAATGTTTTTACACAATAATGTTTAAACTAGGAACATAATTTAGAATAGTTTTATGTTTTAATATGACAATTACCTACCTCCAGCATTACATCATGTTGATTAATATTTACTAATATTTATAAATATACGCTGAGATTATTGTATATAGCAGTAAAATATAAAAATACTTGTAGCAGAAAAAAAAATTAAAATAGGCCAAATATGCTAAATGAACATATCCATAAGTGCAGGTGTGGACACTTGCTAATGGAAGACCTGTATAATCAGAACATCCATTCATAACACTGTAACGAAACAGCTACCTTAAGAAAACATTATATATACACACTGATTAAATAAATATTTGTATGTGTAACTGATATGTATATTTGAATATAAAAGATAAATTTCGTGAATAAAATTTAATAATTAAATTTCTTGCCAATTGAACGTTAAATAGTTGCTGTAATTTCTGCTTAAAATATCGTTTACTAAGCTGCAATTTATCTTGCTTTACAATGTTTCGATAAATGCGTTCGTAAAGAATGTGCTTGTGTAAACCGATTGCCACACAAAAGGCATGTATGCCGCTTTACTTCTGCATGACTTATCATATGCTGTCGGAGATGCTTCCTTGTTGCAAAACATTTTGCACATTGCTCACAAGTAAATGGTCTCTTTGATGAATGCACGCTGTAATGTTCTTTAAGAGTGTTATGTGCTCGAAACTTTTTCCCACAAATTCTGTAATTGTCACATTAGATTATTAGAAATCAATGCAGTACCATGCATGTAGTATACATACTTGCATTCGTGTCGACGCTCTCCAGTATGTATCTTTGAGTGCTGAAGTAATGTGGATTGTAGCTTAAAAGAATCCCCACAAACATTACATAAATATGCACGTTTGTCATCATGTATGACTGTATGTTTCTTAAGATCAGTAGGATTCCTATAAAAATATGTTTACATTTTTTCTTTGTAGCTTTGCATGTACCTACCTAAACTTTCTCTCACAAACTTTACATGTGTAAGGTTTTTCACCGGTGTGAACTCTCCAATGGCTTGATAAATAATCTCCTCTATAATATTTATTGCAATATTTACATTTTACTTTTCTAGCTTTAGATTTATCTGATTTTAATCTATTCTTGGTATTTATGCTTTTTTTTATTCCTCTTTGTTTTAAGTCATGAAAATCAGTTTTTGATTCATTATTGACATTATTTTTTACATTTATTTTTACTTGTTCTATTATATTGTCTGGGGTTATTTTTGATTCAATCATTAACATAACTGTTTGTACTGATGCATTTTCTATTGCAATATTCTCATTCGATTTATTTTCTATTTTTTGCTGGTGTTGTAGATAATTTTCCAATAGTTCAACTGATTTGTTACACATTCTTTGAAACTTTAATGCAGATAAAGTGTTATTAAAACATGATCGACATATTTTCTGTGGACTGTTTTTACAATTCGCATCCTTAAACTACAGTATGCATTTATTAAATAATTAAAATAGATTTAGATATATTTTACTCACATTTGAAAATAATACTAATGCTTTAAAAACAATTGTGTGTGAATCAATGGTCGGCAGTTTATCAAAAATAGAATATGTTTGTCGTTTTAAAAGTATATTATGGCAAATAATGCAGATTTTATCCATATTATGTGTGAAAAATGGATTATTTTCGAGAATATTAGAAAAACTCATTTTGCTGTACTGAAATATTAAGATTTGAGGTTAAACTGGTTTAGTTCATGGCACAGAATATATATATGTAGTATATACTAGTATACTAGTGTATTATTCTGTGGTAGAATCTACAATTTTGCAGATAAGTGATAATAGTATTTGACGAATTCTTATTATTCGGTATACTAATCTACTATATTTACCATATGTATTACATTTGCATATCCAAGCCATTGAAATCATTGAACAAGGCAAGACTGGTGGATATTCATTCTTTAACCATCATGTGGTTACTCGAAGTTGTAATATACCACATTAAATAGTGCTCCTTGTGTATTTTGGTAAGATGTTGGTGACCATTCAATAAATTAATGAAATAAAGTTGTCACAAGAATCTCTCCATTCACCTTTAATTACTCACTGATTACACACCCACACACACTGAAATGTAAGAGAATTATTAAATATTCTGTAAAGAGTTTATAAAAAAAAATTTAAATAAAACTTGGTAGTTGCTTAAGAGTCGCGTCGGTTGCATACTTCAAATATTCAAAATTTCTATCCCAGCGCACCCCACAAGATCAATTTAAATTTTAAAATCGCTAATAAAAGAATATTTATTAAGTAAGTTATGTTGTGTTATTAATTTGATGTTAAAACACTATTCCTAAAAAAAATTGTCATTAATAAATTAAATTAGTTAAATTAATACCATGTAAGTATTAGTAAATTGCTAAAACTAGATTTGTATTTCTTAGCCAAGCAATTAAGCAAATGTAACTATTATAATAGCTGAATGTAAATTTACCATAATCAGATTTTAATATAAAGCTGAGATTCCCATTACTAGGCCCGAAACTTTGCTTTTCTTGATCTTGTCTTATGGGTACTAACTTAGTATCTTATTCTGTGGTTTATAGATTTCTTTTAGACTTTAAAATATTGAATTGAATAAGTAAAGAAATAGAAATTAATTAAATTCATACATTTTTAGGATCGAAATTATTAGACGATATACATGTAAAAATAAAATAAATCTATATTGAATATATTATATGTATTTACATAAAATTCTAACACTAGCTATTTTCATTAGCTATTCCTTTACAATATCTAGCTATATGAGTCCTTAAAGAATGTGCTTGAGTAAAACGATTTCCGCATATTTGACATTCATGTCTCTTAACTTCTTCATGAGTTATCATATGCTGTCGGAGATATTTTTTAGATGGAAAACCTTTTCCACACACTTCACACGTAAAAGGCTTTTCATCTGAATGGACGCAGTAATGATCATTTAACATTTTTCGTTCTCTGAACATTTTTCCACAAATTCTGTAAAGTAAATATTAAATTAAAATCCCAATAAATTAATATTAATCGAAAAATATTGGCATAATCTTACTGGCATTTATGGTTCCTTTCACCCGTGTGGATCTTTGAATGTGAATATAATGCTGATTGAAGTTTAAATGATTTTCCACATACATTACATAAATAGTCGCGCTTATCTGTATGTGAAACTCCATGCTTTTTAAGTTCAGTAGCATGCCTAAACACAAATAATTAATATAGTGTATTTGAGATAAAAGAAATAATAATTACTTGAATCTTTTATCACAAAGTTTGCATTTGTATGGCTTTTCACCAGTGTGCAAGCGCCGATGAACGGCGATATAAGTATCTCTATAATACTTATGACAATATTTGCATTTAATTTTAATAACTCCATTGGCAGTAACATGTTTCTCATTCTCTTCTAAACGATTTGCTTGTATATTTGTCAATGGCTTTTCATCAATGCTAGAACTTTCTGCATTCATGGTTGTTATTGATTCAGGTGATACTGGCATAGCATCCATGGCTATTTTATTATCAGGATTCTCTGCTTTGAATATATTTTTCATTTCTTCTTGATGCTGCTGATAAGATTCTAGATAAGCAACTGATTTATTACACATTTCTTGAAATCTGACTGCTGCTGAAGTATTATTGAAACAAAACTGACAAATCTTCTGTGGACCATTTTCAAAGTTACTTTCCTTAAACTTTATTAAATATATTATTATTTTTGGATTACTTCATATTAATGTTTATAGTATACATACATTTGAAATAAGTTCCAAAGCATCATAAACCTTTAATTTCGGTTCTGTTTCTACTAGTTCATCTTGAATACAATATGATGCTTGAGTATTTGTCAATTTTAGATTACAAACGATACATAATTTATCCATATCAAGGTTATAATACGGATTGGGTTCAAAAATATGATTTTTACTCATTGTCAATTAGTAAAGGTTATTAATTAATGTGGGTTTAGATAAATGTATTGATTAAACTGTAAGATGTGTAACAACAATTGTTTGAGGTTATACCAGGTCTATTCATGTCCTATGGTTCAGGTCATTGCAAAAAATACAATTATCAGTTTTAAATATATTTTATTCTTCACATAACTGTAGAAAATATTAAAATAAACTTTTATTTAATTAGCTATTTTCCTTTACAATATTTTGCTATATGAGACCTTAAAGAATGTGCTTGAGAAAAACGATTTCCACACATTACACATTCATGTCTCTTGATTTTTTCATGAATTATCATATGCTGTCGGAGATAGCTTTTTGTTGGAAAAAATTTTCCACATACTTCACATGTCAAAGGATTTTCACCTGAATGAGTGCTGTAATGATCCTCGAGAGTCTTTCGTTCATTGAATATTTTTCCACAAATTCTGTAAATAAATAAATAATTAAAATACCAATGAATTAAAATCAACTGAAAAATATTGGCACAATCTTACTGGCATTTATAGTTCCTTTCACCTGTGTGGATCTTAGAATGTAGATGTAATGTTGATTGAAGTTTAAATGACTTTCCACATACATTACATAAATAGTCCCGCTTATCTGTATGTGTAACTCCATGCTTTTTAAGTTCAATGATTTGCCTAAAAATAAAAAATTAATAAAGAATATATGTGATAAAAGAAATAATAATTACGTGAATCTTTTATCACAAACTTTGCATTTGTAGGGCTTTTCACCAGTGTGCAAGCGTCGATGGACAGCGATATAACTATCTCTATAATATTTCTGACAATATTTGCATTTAACTTTAATAACACCATTGGCAGTAACTTGTTTCTCACTTTCTTCTACATTATTTGCTTTTGTAATTGTTGATGGCTTTTCATCAATGCTTGAACTTTCTGTATTCATTGTTGTCATTGATTCAGGTGATAATAATGACATCTCATCTACGGTTATCTCTTCTAGTTTTATGCTAACATTATCATCCATGGCTATATCACTATCAGGATTCTCCACTTTGATAAAATTTTTCATTTCTTCTTGATGCTGCAGATAAGATTCTAGATAGAAAACTGATTTATTACACAATTCTTGAAACCTGACTGCTGCTGAAGTATTATTGTAACAAAATTGACAAATCTTTTGTGGACCATTTTGAAAGTTACTTTCCTTAAACTTAATTACACATATATCATTTCTAGATTACTTTATTTTAATGTTAAAAATATACTTACATTTGAAATTAGTTGCAAAGCATCATGAACCTTTAATTTTGGTTCTGTTTCCAATAGTTCTTCATGAATAGAATATGATGCTTGAGATTTTGCTATCTTTAAGCTACAAACAATACATAATCTGTCCATATCATGATTAAAATAAGGGTTGGGGTCAAAATTACTGCTATTACTCATTTTTATTGGAAAAGTTAATTGATTAATACAAGTTTAGATAAAAATATTGATTAAACTGAAAGATGTATAACAATTGATTGAGGTTAGAATACTCATTCAGGTCCTTTTTCACGGCACACATTATTAAAACAATAGATTAAAACGAAATAATTGTTGTAAACATGATTTAAAGTTGATATATAAATATATATATATATAATAATGTTATAATAATAATAATAGTTGCTCATATTTCATTCATAATAAATTGTTTCAGAACTGTCAAGTTTTGATGTATATAATCCCAATAATCTGAAATTATTAAAACCTGATAATAAAATGAATTTATTAATAATATCAGATCAACATCAGAATTCTGAAGTAAAAAAAAAACATTTTAATATTTATTTTATACAAAACCAATCTAATAACATTCAAATTTCGTTACAGGTTTCTCATCATTCAATTGCTACATTAAAAAGAATATTTAGCTCCTCATGCATTTTAAGTTTCAATCTAGCATGGATGATTTACGTTATAACATGCAATTTATTGGCATTATATGTAATAACATTCCATGTAAGAATTTATATTTTATTTATAACTATCTTCTTCAATTTTATGCTATAAAATTTCGTTTTTTTACTGATTAAACTCTTTGTAAAAGATTAATTGCCTATATTAAATCCCTCATAGCATTTTATCATTGTTTATATATTCATATTGTATTTATATATTCATATAGTATATAAACTATAATTTTATTTATGATTTCAGTTATTTGATTGGGACCCAAAATGGCATATTCCAACAATAATAGAAATTTTCAGCTTTTTGATAGCTGTAATTGATGTCGTAATAAGTATTTTGCATCGATCTTTAAAAAGCGTTTCCTGTTATCACTGCTATTATCCTGTTTCAATTAGTAAGTTATAATAACTGCATTTAGGATAATAAAATCAATTCCTTTATAATTATTAATCTGATTATATATTATGTTCATTACAGTATATTTATTATTAATGACGGTTTGCTTACTTGGCTCTGGCGTATTGTTTTTCATCTCGGCATTGCATGAGATTACAAAATGGCTGCGCATTGGTTTTTTAACAGCTCGTTGTTTTATTAAACAACTTCAATATACAAGTAATTAACTATTAATTAAACCTATAAATGTATATATATTTACATTATACATGTATTTTCAAGGCTTTACACTTCAATCTGGTCAATCAAAACTTTATTGTACAATGTTCTCCATATATTTTCTACATACAGCCCTTGGTATTCAGCTATTTGCATTTTGGTGGTTTCAGTTATGCTCAGTAATTATATATGTATACTAATAGGTATATATTTATATATTAAATTACATCAATTTTAGGACTGCAATCAAGAATCTTCTAGAACTAACTTTAATAATAATATTAATTTAACAATCCACCATGAATTTGCCATAAGTGTGTTTTACATTCTTGGAGGCTTAACAAATATTGGATTTGGTGGTGGTTCCTTGGATAATATCTCCGAACAAATTCTTCTAGTTCTTTTATGTTTCTTTTCGATAGCTATTGTACGAGGTGCGGCATTTGCTAGCTTGGCCATGCGTTTAATTTATAAATTTTCATTGGAGAATTTAACAAGTTTTCAAGTGGATTTAATTAATGAATATTTGGTAAACATTATAACCTTTTAAAGTTCGCATAATTAGTGATGGATATTCTTGGAAAAGAGGTGGTAAAATTTATTTGCAGGGCTCCTCAATCCGTCACTGTGTATATATATATATATAATGATTTTGTGATAATTAATTGCATATTTTAGGAGAACCACTCTGCAATTTATCCACAAGATCTTTGTCAAGTTATACAAACGTTTTGCTCCAAATATCTCAGAAAACAAATTTTTCATAATTATGACATTTTCAAAGAAAACGAATTACCCGAAGCTCTTCGCTTAGAAATTCACATTGACATGTACAGAATGATTTTAAAACAAAATTTATATTTTTATAAAATGCCCGAAGCCTTGATGTATTCAATTATTAACAAACTCTCATGCAAAGCATACAGTCCAGGAGGTATTATCTCTGATTCCGAGAAAATGTGCAATCAGATTATATTCTTAGCTAAGGGAGCTATAAATATTCTGTGTGATAAGGATGAAAACAATCCTGTAATATCACTCGGTGTTGGTTCCTGTTTAGGATTTTTAAATTTACATTATCCTCATAAACAAAAAGTTATCCTTGTAGCTGCTACATTCTGCTTAGTGCATGTTCTAACTTATGAAGATTTCTGGTTGAGTATTTCAAAAATGTCCCGTTTAAATATTTCACGTTTACATACTCATGACATTTTAAATCAAAAACTGAAAATTGCTAAGATGGATTTATATTTTCGAAGGCAATATAATTTGTAATAATTCCATTTTTAATTTCGTTTTGTTATTATTAAAATAAACATTTTAAGGCCCAAGCTCACTATGAAAGAACTAAGGAGTAACAATCCAGTAGAAACACTAATCTGGTCTAATGAAATTGATGAAATTAAATTGAAAGGTGTTTATTTCTTCAGTTCAGCGTTACATCAAGGATTTTTGAAGAATACATTTCTTTGGCGTCTTAGTCCTGACTCACCACTTTTATTGTATTGGACTTATATCATAGCAACAATTACAGTGATGGTTGTCTTGATGTATCCATTCTTCATAGCGCTTGAAGATGCAGCTCCAATGTGTTATTTATATTTGGAAATTGTGGTTCTAATTAGTTTTCCATTTGATGTTTTTATGGAAAGCATTACAGCTGTGGTCACAGAAAACGGATACGAAATTAGACTTTCGTATATTTTGCGACAACGTATTTGCAGTTTGACGTATATAGTTGATATTATTGTTGCACTTCCTTTATCAATATCCTTTTATGTTCTGAGAAACATAGGATATTTGGAAATTGACTTTATTCTATTTAATTTGATACGAATGATTCGTACTTTGAAAGGAATCAAGGTAATTTTTATTAAGAAAAGTAACAGCTTAATCAAACTGATTTTGATTACCATTTTAGTTGGGCTATTATTTTTCAAGCTTGTTCAAGAATACCAAATGGGTAGAATTCATCAAATTAATGGTATATTTCTTTTACTTTAATTATTTCTGGACTTGTATGTATTTTCTTTTCTTTGCGAATAAGTAAGTTTATAAATTGATAAATTTATGTTTATGTTCTAAATTGAAATTTTTTACTTTTAGAACGGAAAATACTTGGTTAACAGCTTTACCAAATGGCATGAGCTTAACTCATACAATTTTAGCAATTTATAATTATATTCTTACAGTTCTATCATTAGCTGATTGCTATGCCTTTCATTGCATTGAAGAAATGTATTTTGCTATGATTCTTTCACTTTGGGCAATTTGCCAATATATTTATGCACTGTCTAAAATTACCTCTATAATTATTGCTACTACTAAACAAAAGTAAGTATTTTTTTTTTAATTTGAAGAATCAAATGATTTTTTTTTGCCTTTTATGTTTTCCTTGATCTATTGACAACATTTTGGGTTAATCTTAAGTTAAAAAATGTAATCGATTATACTCGATTAAGTATTTACCTAAAAGTTTTGTTTGGAAGTGCCCCATAGTAGGGTAAATCTCGACAAATAATGAGCCTAAACGATTTTAAGTTATTACACAACATTCTAGGTATATCTGAGAGTGCATGCACCAAGAGAAATCTGTTTTTGTACAAGAATTTCGAAGTCGATTCGAAATTTTAAAGTAATATTTTAACAATATCTGCTAGTGCATGCAAAAACAGTTCTGCAAAAATTTTTATTGTTGTGTTCTTCACACAGTCGGTTTTTATATAGATTTAAGATACATTTAAATTGTCCAGAGGTACCCTACGTTCAAACCATCCCCATCGTATTATACATGGCAATTTTTAACTCTCTTATAGAACTGAACACAAAGTCAATATAATGATTATGCTCCAATATCTTACCTCTTATAATGTATCGTTTTCGACACGAAATAACATTAAGGAATACCTCACATTGCAACAGAGCCATTCGTTATCTAATCTTTGTCTACCAAAATCCATCCAAGATACAATCAATAAAAACGAATTTTTTGACGTATTAAAAAAACAGAAAATTTTTACAAATCTCAAGGAGAATATAATCCAAGCTCTCTCAACGAAATGTAAGGTAATTATGTGTCCTCCTAATGACATTGTTGTTCAAGAAGGCCAAAACATAAAACAACTTTATATTATTGAAAAGGGTCTTCTGGAAGTGACCAATACTTTTATTAAGAAACCTGTGAAACATCTGCAACCTAATGATGACTTTTGTTTAGTGGAAATGATTTTAGGCAAAAAGTCATATTATTCTTATAAAACACTTACGCACGTATCCATAATTTGTTTAGAGAAGCGGGATTTATATGCCATCCTGAACATAATGGGAGAAAATAATGGTTTGTTATATTATTTAGACAATGTGGCAAAAGCTCTTGAAGTGAGTGAAAGGGCTGTTAGAATTTTTAGCATTGCTGGCAAATTAAACGGAATTGAGGTTGACGTTCGTATTAATTATGGCACTAACAAATCATGGATGGTGTTTTCTAAAACGAACAAGGACTTGAGAAGCATTGATTATTCTAATGCTTTAATTACATCGCCATATAAAGCTAGAATATGCCAGTGAGACTATGGCTATGGCAATATAGCCATTGCTATATGTGCAGTACATTGTTTGTAATATAACATATTTTAGGTTTTTTCTAATGAGGAGAACAATTTTACCATATGGCTCATTTATCAAATTGTATGAAATAATATTTTCCATATTTGTCATTGTGATGGCCGTTGTCTTTCCTCTTATTGTAGTCATTACAACAGAATTTGCCTATTGGATAACTTTTTATATAGTTTTATATGTTATTGCTATGGGAGATATGTATGTATTTATGTATAAATGTAAATATGTAAATATTAATCGTTTTTTAGATTTCTTCGTTTTCATATGGCTTATTATAATAATCAAGGTATATTAATCACACATCCTTGGTACACTGCAATCAACTATCTACATACCAGTTTTTTGGTCGATTTCTGTGCATTTCTCCCCGTTGAAGTTGTGCTGTATTCTGTCACAATTAACGAAAATCGGACAATGTTTCAAAACTATTTTCTTAAATTTGCTTTTTCTTTCAATAAACTGCTCTATTTATATAGATTCAAAGGCCTGAAGAATTTCAAACTTTCCCAAATGAAAGATCTAAGAGTAAATTGGGTACTACTGGGTGCTGTTCCTTTGATATTTGTGACTTTGAACAGTCTCACTGTAACTTATATTTATTGGAATTTAGCATTCATGCCCGTAGAATCCGGATTGATGATGAACTCTACATGGATTTTCCATCATTGTATGTATCTTTTTGCGGTAATATTTACAATAACTTGGAACAAAATAGCCCCGACTTTTCAAACCCGACTATTCGGCTCGGTATCGAAAAAGCTTTGGCCAGTCATAATTCACTCCGAGAATATCTAAAATGCTTAAATGTGGTAAACGCTGTCTCTTTTTGACCGTGCAGGTGGAAGCAACGCATTATTATGTAAATGAAATTAGAATGATTTGGCAGTTTATACAGATTGTTTAAATAAAATTATACTTATGAATTTATATAGAAAATATAATTATATTAAAAATGGTACCAAACGTATTACAAATTGTTTGAAAACAATGTAGATAATAACCAAAAATTATAAATTATATCACAAAAGAATGTACATGAGTGATGTGGGAAAATATTTAGAATTCATCTCCTGGCAATATATGTTTGGGTAAAAAAAGTTTTAAGTTACGTGTATATAATTATGTACATTCCTTTTATCATAAAACAAAGCAGAGTGGATGCAAGTAACGACTTTAATCACTGGCCGGCTTGCAGGGGTATAAAATTAATATATTTTATGTAAACAAATTGTTTATACATTCTAAGCATGCTGTTTTTTTCAAGTTTTTTTCTTTGTTAAAGCATACGTGAAAGAAGTTAGAGTTTATAGCACTCTTAAGTATTTGTGTATCCTCAGGATGAAATGTCACTGTGCTTAGTTGTTACGGGCTTTTTTGACGTCGGGCCATTATGGTACTAAGTCGAATAGTTGGGTTTTAAGTTAAGCAAAAAGTCGGATAACTTATTAATTTACATTTTGCTTTTAAAAGATGTTAATGATTCTTACACTTTGGGAGAACTAAATATGGCCCATCTTTATCTTCATGGTTTCTTCTGGATCACTATGAATGTTCTCTCGTGTCCAATGTTGGACACTCACCATGCACCTTCAATCGCAGCTGAATTAATTTTGAGCTCGGTTTCGATGTTATTAGGATATTTTGGTTTTTTGCTTCTTCTAGCACTCATAATAAGCATTTATAGTAAACAGAATTCTATGATTATACAGAATCAGCATCGAGCTTATGAACTTAATGTATTTATGAAACGATTGCGAATGAGAGCAAGATTTCGAAAGTGAGTTTATATTTATATAACTAGAGAGAAATGAAGAACTGACTTGAGTTTTCAGATGGGTTTTTCTATATTTTGAAAATAAATGGAATCGAACAAGAGGAGCCAAAATCAATTTGATAAAACAATGTCATAATGCATTGAAAGAATCTTGCATGATGGAAATGTTCGGAATGCTGTTCAAATCGATGACAATTTTCAAACTAGAAGCAGTCACTGTTGCAAAAATTCTTGGTCCCCATTTGGAACTCGAATATTTTCTTAAAGATGAAGTTATCATTGATTATAACGATGTGAATTCCAAGTTGTATATTATCTTCACTGGTGAGATCATTGTTTTGAATGCAATTAATACTATACAAGACACGCTGTGTCCTGGAAGTATCTTTGGAAATATTGACCAATGCAGATATACTCGTACTATGGTGCAATATATTTCCAAATCTAATGTGGAGCTGCTTCAAATAGATGCAGTCGAATTTTATAAATGTTTAAAAGGAATCCACACAGTAGAATATCAAATGGAAAATTATATCATTGAAGAAAATTTAGTAATTTGCTATATATTTAAACAATATTTTTTTGATTAACCATTTCTTTTTTATAGTCATATATAAAGTTATATATTCCTATGGCATTGCCCAAAAATACTGAGCAGTTAAAAATTGTCGTGAAAACATTTGACAAAACAAAGTTCACTTGGAAGAATTTTCGTGCGAAGTGCATATCTTTTACAAGATGGCTTTTAGAATTAATCTCTTTTGCGTCCGTTTATTTGGTGCTATATATATTTGGGTTTTCGGAAACTGGTTTACTCTACCTGATCATATTCTATACTTTTGATGCTTTGTTTATAGCTAATCGAGTTTTTGTGATTTTATCACCTAGAAGCATTACTTTTGGTAAACTTACAATGTCTCCTCAAGAAGCTATCAAATGGTTTTTACGTTATCGACTAGCCTTAGCTATTCTAGCAGTGATTCCATTAGAAGTTATTGTATCAATATTTTCTTTGGAAAACGGTTGGGCTAATGTCCTCAGACTCAACCGACTACTCCGGATAATCCATTTCTGTTACTTCATGTTAGAAAATTTGAATTCTTTAAAAGCAGACATTCTTCAAATCAATGCCCTTTGCTTTACAGCAGAAGTGTCTTTATTTGTACATGCATGCGCATGCATTTTGTATTATTTAGCTTGCCCAAAAAGTGTTTGCTATGAGACTGCTTGGATCAAAGTCTCAGAACGTGAATGTGAAACCGATTATATATGCAGTATATATTATGCCATGTCCATTTTTACTCAAACTGGGTTTTCGACAGTAAATCCTCGTTCTATCCAAGATCGAATTTCATGTGCAATTATTGCAATTATCGGAAGAATCATCCTTTTTGTAACAATTGGACAGGTTTTTATATCATTGAAGTATTTTACTATAGGAAGACTTTGGTTTGACTATAAGTTTCAATATATGAAGCATGCTTTAGAACATAGTACCATGACAAAAGGAATGGTATCCAAAGTTTGTGCACATTGTCTTAATTTATGGACTTATCAAAATGGACAACAAGTTCCAGGATTGTTGAAAGAAATGCCATCTTATATGAAAACAACTTTTAAAACGGTTGTACATGGGCATATAGTATTCAATAATGTGGTATGGAAAGAAAAAATGAAGGAATTGATCCTTTATTTAAACTTTTTTTTATAGATATTTCAAGGCTGTCATGAAGATTTCCTAAGACAAATAATGAGTTTTACTAGGATATATTTTTATTTCCCTGGGGATGTAATTTGTTATAATGGAGAAATTAATGGGACTATGTATTTCATCCTTGAAGGGATTGTTCAGGTTTTTGATAAAATGAATTGTGTTGTTGATGAGTTGTGGCAGGATGATTCCTTTGGTGTGGTAAATGAGACTTAAACTTGAGTATTAATTCAGTAATGTTATTAATAAATTTTTTTTTAGATTCAAGGATTGTTAAATTTAAAGCCGCATTTATATACATTTCGAGCTAAACATGTTACAACCATATTGTCGCTCAAAAATGTAGAATGGAAACATTTATTACACTTGTTTCCTTCATCAGCGTTTATTGTTTATAATAAGTTTCTTATTCCTGCGGAAAATGCCTAATTTATTAAACTATATAATGAATATTCAAATTTATACATTGATGAAAATTATTAATTTATTAATAAAGCTAAAAAAGTAATTTATGAATATTATTATGATCATAATTTAATCAAAAATAAATCTAAAATATATGCAACTTGTTGAGAATCTCTAGTACTAATGTTCACTAACTTAACCTAAATCATTGTTAAATAAACATTTGCTAATGTTTGTGATTTTTAGCAGTAAAAAATATATTCCTTATCATGGATGATATAAAACTCTTGGCAGACAATCCATTCTTCATTAATAATATCGATAAAATCTGCGTTGTATGCAATAGAAAATTAGTATTGAAACAACCTATACATTCAATGTTTGATAAGATATCAAACATTAAACCATCAATAAGTATTTTTAGCACATTACAGTCTCTTTCAAATGTAAGTTAATTTCAATTTTTTTACATTTAATATGCATCGGTTTGTACATATTTCTAATAAATACTCAAATGTTTAGTTTAAGCATTTGAATATTGAAACTGGCCCACAAAAAATCTGCAATATATGTTACAATAAAACCAAAGCAGCATTAAAGTTTCAAAAAATATGTGATAATTCAGTTTCATTGCTTGAATGTTATTTGAAATACAAGAAGGAGACAGGTGAAAAACAGGAGATTTTAGGTGACAATGAATTAACAGATTGTTCAGCATTAGTTGAAACTCTTTTTATCTCAAAAACAGAAAATAGTGACACTGATTTAATAGATAATGATGTTGATGATAATAACCAAGTCTATGTAACTGAAGAAAATATTAAAAATAAAACAACAATTGAAAATATACATAGCAACAACAAAACTGTTGAGATTAAAAAAGATGAAGAAGATTATGGTCAAACCCAAAATACTAAAAACATAATGACAAATAACTGTGGATATAGTGATATTGAATTTCAAAAAGACAATGAGTATGATAGTGACAGTGAACAAGCATTATCAACAAGTTGTAAGGACAAAAAGGATAAATGTAAATTTTGTCACAAAATCTATGCAGTACGATACCTTAAACAGCATATGCGCATGCACACTGGAGAAAGACCTTATAGTTGCAAACTTTGTCATAAAAAATTTTCGTAATAATTATGCTATACTAGTCGAACGTTATTTATGATAAATATACAATTATTTTAGGAGCACTACTGTCTTAAAGAGGCATGTGACAATTACTCATTCAAATAAACGGCCGTTCTTGTGTAACACATGTGGGAAGTCCTTTAAGGCATTAACTACATATGTTCTACACTCCCGAACACATAATGAGGAACGACCTTATAGATGCGAGTAAATATAGGGAGCTAATAGAATATATAATTTGCTATTGCTTTATATCTTGTTTAATTGTAGAATATGTGGCAACGGATTTAAAGCACGAAAAACGTTAAACAATCATACAGTTGTACATTCCAATGAAAAGCCTTTTACTTGTGAAGTATGTGGCAAATGCTTTTCATTAAGGAAACATCTCAGACAACATATGATAAGTCATGCAGAAGTGAAAAGGCATGCATGTCATTTATGTGGTAGTCGATTCACTACAGCACAGTCGATGAGAATGCATTTATTAAAGTATTGCAAAGGTGGTAATAATTATATTCTTTAAGGTTTTATTCTTAAATTACTTCTTAAGCAAAAAATATTATCATCTAGTTTTTACTTAAGTAGGGCCTGCAATGTAATGATAAAACAATAAAACTGTATTGGCATTATAATACTAGTATTAAATATAATTCTATAGCTTGAGTCTTTGGATATGACGTAACAAAAAAAAATTAATTGGAATTCAAGAAGACAACAAAGTATGATATTATAATATAGTTAACCTGTAGCAATTCCACAGTGTATTGCTGATGAAAATGTACAACCAACATATAATGTTAACAAGGATTATAGCAGTTAGCAATAAATATTTTAGGACATATCTTAAAGAACACAAAGAAAAAGCCATATATTTGAAAAGTTTGCCATAAATGATTTATTTAATAATTTTCAGAAAATAATTTTAATTTGAAAAATTAATATAAAGTGTTACTATTGCAATTGTACATCAGAATCAATGAGAATATATTAATTGTAGAATGACCATGCAAGTAATTAACACTTCCAAATTAATATAACAATGTTTATATCTTTTATTCTTGCCTTTATTTATGTCAAACTTAACCTCTAGCTGTAAATTAAAAAAAATCTACTTGTGGTCCAGCTAATTGATAATTATTGAGACTAATAATGAATAACACCATTGATGTTGAAAAAAACCCTTTTTTCCTATATGATATGGATAAAATATGCATTGTATGCAATCATAAGCTAACAAAACAACCAATATATTCAATATTTGATGAAGTGGCAAATACTGATTCCAAGAAAATCATATTCAATGTTCTGGAATTATTTTCAAATGTATGTAATCTTAGCTTAATTCATATATCAAAGTTAGCTAATTCTATCTAATTAGTTTAAGGAAATTACTATTACAAAAGGCCCACATAACATATGTGAAATTTGTTATAATAACACAATTGCAGCATTAAGATTTCGTAACATATGTAATAAGTCTGTGTCATATCTTGAGTCTTATTATAAACATCAGAAAGAGCTGCAAAAAAAACTTAAAAAGAGTCCATTAATGAATACTTCAATACCCCACGAAGCAAATTTAATAACACCAGAAGCAAATAACATTAAACCTGAAGTAATAAATATTGATAATGATTACAATATTATTCTAACAGATAACAGTGTTAATTTAAAACTTAGAAAACAAAGTACTACAACTGATCCACTTAATGTTAAATGTGAAGTATGTCACAAATACTATAAATCATATTACATAAAAATGCATATGCGAGTTCATACTGGAGAAAGACCACACAGATGTAAACATTGTGATAAAAGGTTTATGTAATATCATACATATCGCATAATACAATAAGACTCATTAATAATCAAATTCAATATGTTTTAGGAGTTCCACTGATTTAAAAAAATATGATGCGGGGGTTCATTCTGATGTAAGAGCATTTCTATGTAATACATGTGGGAAGTCTTTTAAAATTCAATCTCAATACTATAGACACTCAAGGTTGCATAGTGATGAACGACCATATAAATGCAAGTATGTTTATTGAAGATATCAAAAGTTAAGTGTTGTGAATTTGTGTTGATTTTAGAATATGTGGCAAAGGATTTAAAGCACTAAAAACGTTAAACAATCATACAGTTGTACATTCCGACGAAAAGCCTTTTACTTGTGAAGTATGTGGCAAATGTTTTTCATTAAGGAAACATCTCAGACAACATATGATAAGTCATCAAGAAGTAAAAAGACACCAGTGCCATTTGTGTGGCAATCGTTTTACTCAAGCTCATTCTTTGAGAACACATTTATCTAATCATTGTAAAGGAGGAAGCTAACATGTTTAATATTTTTATTAAATAGAAAAACAAAAACATGGCTCTTTTTTGTTGGCTTAAATATAAACATGTTTCAGTAGTAAATAAAACAAGCAAACAAATAATGTTGAATCTCATATGTAATAATCAGGATTTTGTTCTTGCTCGCCATACGTTTTTTCTTTTATTTTTTGCGAGTTGCATCGCTTTAAACTACAAAGCTTTTGACTTGTTGTTCTGAAGAAGTTCAAGTTGAGAACTAAAACATTATTTAATATTGTAGAACCAGATAAATTTATAAGACAAATCTGCATATCAGTAGTCAACATTTTATTGTTAAATGAACTATTTTTAAATATATAAATTTTGATAATCGCTCATCGCCTCAAATCCGGCTTTGGAAATAACAGCTACCTGTCTAAAATAGCTGTAACGAATTTTTTCATATTGATGCTTTATCAAAACTTCAAACTAGCCACTATCGATCTGAAATGTACACAATACGTTTGGTTCAGAAATTTTTCAAAGTTGATTTCTCATGAAATCAAAAATTTTACTCATGTACAGTCTTGTTACATCTCCTGGTATTCTTGCTTTTCTTTAAAATATTTAATACATTTCAATTATCCTAAAATGTTTATTATGATTATTTAACTATGTACATAAAATAAATTTAAAAAATTTGATTATTTATTGCACACATTAATTGGACTGCAAGGTTTACAAAACATTTTCTTGTACAAATAAAAAAAAATTTAATGTATTAACTGTAACATTTATAAATTTCAATAAATTTTTTTTCTGCAATGAGATATTTTTACTTCAAACTTAATGAAAAAGCTTGTAATAAATATTTTCAAATGGCATGATTTTTTAATAAAAGCTACAAGACCTGTTATCTACTACCTTTACAATGTTTTGATAAATGAGTTCTCAAAGAATGTGCTTGAGTAAATCGATTTCCACATAAATGACACTCATGTCTTTTCACCAATTCATGACTTATCAAATGTTGTCTGAGACGAGTTCTAAGTGCAAAACATTTCCCACATACTTCACATGTAAATGGCTTTTCGTCTGAATGTACAGCTGTATGATTTTTTAACGTTTTTAGCGCTTTAAATGCTTTACCACATGTCCTAGAAATAAAATGTGCAGTTTTTAATTATCAAGTCTTTCGGTAAACATACTTGCACTTATAAGGTCGTTCATCATTATGCAATTTTGAGTGTCGATAGTAAACAGATTGCAATTTAAACGACTTCCCACATGTATTACATAAATATTCACGTGTGTCGGAATGTGCACTCTTCATGTGCATTTTTAATTCCGTAGATCCCCTATAAAAATCATTAATAATATAATATTATCAGAACTACTTTATAAAGCAATTACTTAAATCTTCTGTCACAATTATTACAACTGTAGGGTCTTTCTCCAGTATGTACTCGTATATGTTTATGCATATAATCCCATCTATACAATTTGAAACATACTTTACATGGTACTTTAACAGCACTTGCTCCTTCTTTATTCTTAGTGTTATTAGATGGCATATTTTCATTACTTTTCAATTCTGTACTATCATCAGTGCCCAATTTAGAATAATCTTTTTTTTTTAATGGTGCCCTATAGTTATTTTTAGATTCTTCATTGTCCATTTCTAATTCTAAATCATGTTTTTCTGATTCTGTTTTAACAGATACTTTCTCAGTGAGTATCAATGTAGATTTTTCTGGTATAATGTCCATTAAAGCTGCACAATCATCAATGGATAAATGATTTTTATCTTTCTTTCGGTTTTGATGTTCTAAATAAAATTCCAAGAGAGCAACAGACTTTTCACACATTTTCCAAAATTTTAATGCAGCAACTGTGTTAATGTAACAAGTACCGCATATTCTTTGAAGGCCATCAATATTCAACTGTTTGAACTAAAAAAAAAGCAGAAAACAATAACTGATATCAGTTAAAATAATCATATTTAATCTTACATTTGATACAAGTTCTAAGGCTTTAATAACATTTGTTTTTGGTTCAATGTTAGATAATTCCTCAAAAACTGAGTATGTTGGATGGGCTATTAATTTATGATTACACACTATGCATATTTTATTCATATCATAGATAAAAAACGGATTATTTTCTGAGTGATTAACATTACTCATTATTTATTACTCAATAAAAGATTTGACTTTCAAAATTATTGATTTGCATATGTTGCAAAACAAAGCACATATGAGAATGCTGCATTACTCCTAACCTTAATGTGGTCAAATATGACGTTTGATATGATTATGCAAGTTATATTATTTCTAACACGTTTTAATTAATTACATATTTATTATGATATGGGAGCAATATCTGCGTAACAAAGCTATTGATAATTAGTTTTGTTTATCATTCTATTGCATACACTCTTTTATATATATGTTGTATATGTTTTATATATATGATGATATAGGCAACCAGCCTGTTAAGTTCTAAATGAAGTTCGAAAGCATATTAAATTCAATTTTTGATACATATAATATCACAAAGCCACAATAGAACTAGGTAAAATATACAAAACAAATCTACTTTACGGATTACTGCCAAAATTAAAATAGAAATTCTCAAATATCGTAAATGTTAACGTATGGGACAAGCAAAGAACAATTGTTAATTTATAGTCAATGGACATGTTAATGACGAAGACAATTTAATTAGGGTTGAAATGTCCGAATACCGTTTATTCAATCGAAAGCATTATTTATCGTGGCATTAGTTCGTAATTTTTTAAATTAGTTTTATTTTGATTAACCTCACAATTTTGATAACAAAAAATAATCTATGAATGAGTAAAATGACTCATACCGAAAATAATCCGTTTTTTATTCATGATATGGATAAAATATGCCTCGTTTGTAATCACAAATTAATAAAACATCCAATATATTCGATTTTTGACGAACTAACAAAAATTGAACCAAAAACAAATGTTATGAATGCTTTGGAATTAGTATCTAATGTAAGTTAATATTGAATGATTTGATATTAAAGAATTTAATTGTTTTTTGTTTAGTTCAAACAGTTAAATATCTATTGGGGCCCACAGAGAATATGCAGCACATGTTATAATAATACTATTGCTGCCGTAAGATTTTGGAGAATGTGTGAAAAATCTATTGCTCATCTAGAGTTTTATCTACAACATCAAAACGATACTGAACAAAAATTTGATACAACTTTAAATGATCATGGGATTTCCAAAAATATTCGACAGACACCCATTCAGTCTTCACATAATACTGATGAAGTTATGATTAAAACTGAATTGTTAAAAATAGAATTAGACTCCATTGATAAGTCGGGAATAGAAAAAAAGAAGGCCGCATTAAACAAAATTGATAATTCTTTAATTTACAGTGATGAAGATAAAGAATTAGATATTAATAAACAATCAAATAAAGGAAATTTTAAGAATGAGAAATCAAGTGATCCAGGTGCTATCAGAATTCCATGTAAAGTATGTCTTAAATTGTACAGACAGGACTATATGCCAAAACATATTCGAGTACACACTGGAGAAAGGCCCTACAGCTGTAAAAACTGTGACAGTAGATTTAAGTAAATTTTTTATTCAATAATAATTACGAGATTGTCTTACCCTTCTACTTTTAGGGGTCCTACTGAATTAAAAACACATATAACGAGTGTACATTCCGAATCACGTGAATTTTTATGCAACACATGTGGGAAATCATTTAAACTTCAAGCACATTTGCATGGTCACCTAAAAATTCATACTGATGAAAGACCCTATGAATGCAAGTATGTAATTATCTTTGATTTGTATTTATAATTGTATTTTCTTTATTTTAGAATTTGTGGCAAAAGATTTCGGACAACTAATACACTTAAAGAGCATTCAAAAGTTCATTCAGATCAAAGGCCTATTGCATGTGAAATATGTGGAAAATGTTTTCCAGGCAAAAAGCATCTCAGGCAGCATATGATCAGTCATGCAGAAGTAAAGAAACACGAGTGTCATTTATGCGGAAATCGTTTCACACAAGCGCATTCCTTACGAACTCATTTATCTAGACATTGCAAAGGCAATGTTGTGTAATATATATATCACTATCAAACAACACTTAAGGAAAATCAATATAGTTGTTATATTTCCTCATATAAATTATAATTAGTTAGGCCATATATTCTATGATTAAAATAAATTTAAATACGTTTGTTTTTGCTTAATATTCAAGTAAACAAATTCGCTTAACATGTCAAATCGTGTAGGAATTAATTACAATTTTTTTTAAATAAAATGTATCCTATTTGTTGTTATTTCATGCCATTTGAGAGTAGGAAGTATTAAACCGGAATGCTAAGTTACTAGTCGTAAGTCGAGCAAAGTAAGTGCATACGCACATACTTAACCGTATACTATATAATAGTTTGTAAATGCATAAGAAGAGAACGAATGTCTTCCAAGAACGAACATTTAATAAGTTTTGCAAGTGCAATTGGCTTAAATGAAACTAGCAAAATTTAAATTGGTTAAGTTTCCAATGCCTTGTGTGGCATTCTGTTAAATATACAGGAAGCTTATATTATATATTCATATCTAGAGAAAGTACCAATGATTGGCTATATATATATATATATATATCTATTAGCTTCAAGCATAGCATTTATTACTTTGTTTTTATATATAACATTTAATTAATCCAAATATTTTGTACATATAGTTTAATTAGATAAAAACGTTTTATGCGATTGCCTTAATTTTTTGTATCAACAAAATACTCAAGGGTTGTGTTACAGATTCGAAAGAAATACAAAAAATGATCAATTTCCATAAGACGTAAAAGTATGACTTATAAATTGAATTAATAATTTTAATAAAGAAACAATTTAAATAATAAAATTGATAATTATGAAAAACAAAGAGTAAGAGTTAATCTAATATCATAGTTTAATCATACTATGTCTATGCTAATATATACGTGGATATTGCCGCGATTACGTAACTATAGTTTTTCGTAGTTAATTATATTCACTTTTCTATTCCACTTTATGACTTTCTCTCTTGAAACAGGCAAAATGTAGAGACAAGGGACCACTAATTACACAGCCACTGTCACAATATAAAAGCACCAAAGCCTTAAATCCAGTCTTCAATTTCTATTTACTTGCATTCATTGGCTTACTACTGTACGTGAAATAATTCTATTTTCATTCCTTAAGATTTGTGTCTTTAGTGTGGATTACAATGTTCTTCAAGACGGTGCGCAATCTTTTATATAATTTAATTAAAATTTAGTCATGTTTAAGATCTATAATGGGGTGCAATATCTACATCTTAATTTTAACTTAAATTGAAATTTTCAGCTTTTCTTCGTCACCCTTTCAACAACAGTTTTAGCAGCATATGAAGATGAAAGATATTATCGAACACCGCCTCCACCACGAATCCTCTCTCATAAACAAACCCAACATCACGATGGTGGTTTTAAATTCGCCTTTGCTGCAGATAATGGTCTTGCACAGACAGAAGCAATTGCTCCAGACGGTAGCAGAAACGGAGGCTATACATACGTAGATCCTCATGGTAAAACCATTACGGTGAAATACACCGCCGGAAAGGAAGGTTTTCGTATTCTTGAAGGCGAGCATATTCCGCGAGAAGTGCAAGCGCACCACCAAACACAAAAAGAGCAGTATTCCCAAGGGCCACAAGACGATGGCTCATACAAACCTGAGAAGTACGAAGATCCTTATAACGAGCCCGAATATGTAAAACCTCATCGTTTCCATCAAGCGCAGCAGGTGAACCAGCCACAACAGAAACCAACCCCTCATTACACTGTAAAAAATGGAAATGTTGGGGGATACGGTTTTCAGAGTCCTCAATATTTTCAGCCCCAACAATATCAGAAGCAACCTGTAATCCCACAATATAAATATCAGTTGCCAGCTCAGTCCAGCAGAAATTATGAAATTCCTCATCAAGATGAGCCCATTTCTAATTCCTTGGAAACAGAAGGAAAACAACCGGTGTACAATGATGAGCCTGGCAAACCATATAGTTTTGGGACGGGATATGCATTCCATTTCCAGAATTAATGACGGCTTGTTAGGTGTATATTTTTGGAGGCAAAATTTGCTTATCATTCTATCACTAACTATACATAGAATAGAAGGCAAATGACTTTCAAAGTGAATTACGACTTTGATTAAACCTATTTTATCCATATTCGTTTGATACAAAGCTGTAAGTAATTGAAAAGTGTTTGTACACTAAACAAGCACATCTTGTTGTTATTTTGCTTTTCAATAGAGTAATAAAGTAACTAATACTTTAATCTACTTTAAAATTCTTAAATTGACATTGATACATACTTACATTACCTAAATTAAAAATAAAAGCATTTTAATGTTTCGTGATTTAGTTACTGCTGTGAATTATTAAACATTCAATAATAAATTGGTTTAAATGATTGAGTTACTTCATTGATCGGCGACTAGGCTCACTGGCAGTTGGAGGCGGCGGCGGGCCACGACGGTCCAACTCTTCTAAGTAATTGAGAATCAGCTGCGTGCGTTCTTGGGAGATGAAATCTAGCACCAGATATCGCTTATCGTTTTTCAGAATTTCTTCTATCTCGGACATGTGGCCTTGATTCTCACGAAGTGTAGACAGCGACTTGTGTGTTATCAATTTCGTCTCCTGCAAGATAAAAATAATATTAACATCTGACTCTGTAAAATTTTTAATCAATAAAATACAAGTATTAGAATTTAATTGCTTACTTGTAATAATTCTTTAAATTGTCCTTTTGCAAATATTAATTTATCTTTTAAGTAATCCTTGAATTCCCTTTCACACTACAACAGATAAACGAGAAATTCTAACAATTCAAAGAAAAACACCCATCTATCTAATATGCAACTAAGTTTACCCTTTCGCTAGATGCAAATTTCGTATATCTTGGGTCCTCCTTGATAATCTTTTTAATTTCCTTCCAGGTGCTCGTCAATGTCACCTCCACAGTCTCATCCAATAACTCCCTGAACTTCTCTCTCTTTTTCCTCACTATGGTCTCAATATGATCATTAAACAACTTCTCTTTCTCTTCCCTCGAAAGTGAATCAGCCAAATCCCATCTGTGATCTTTTCTAAGAATTCTCTTTACCTCTCGCCAACCCAGTTCAGCGCTCCTCACCAAATCCGCTAATAACGCATTGAAATGCTGAATAGCTTCGTCCCTCTTATGATGCTCACGCTCCTTATCTCTATCCCTTAAATGTGTTGCCAGCGTCCTCTGAACCTCCTTTTCTCTTTCTCTCATACTAGCTTCAGCTCGAGCCTGTCTTTCCTTTTCTCTGTCTTTAGCCTGCTCCTTCTCTGACTCAGAGATGTCGTCCTCATGACTCTCCTCTTTATTACCTTTCGCTTCCTGCGATGAATCCAAGGACTCATTTCCTTCTCTATTAGCATCACCACCCTCGAAGGGCTTTTCAGTCTTATCGGTCGACGCTTTCTGGTGATCATCTGAGGTATTTTCAATACAATCATTCTTATGATTATCGCTCTTCTTACGCTCGCGTTTTTCTTCCCGGTCTTTATCTTTGTCTTTGTCCTTTTTCTTATGCTTCTCCTTATCCTTTTTATGCTCACGCTCCTTTTCTTTGGCGCGTTTACGCTCTTCTTTCAATAGTTTACAATACTCACGCCACCAATCTTCGCGTTGACTACTGGAATCGACCGCTTTGTAACGGGCATCCGAATCAAACTTTTTTTTAATGTCAGCCCAACGAGCGTGTCTGTCGAGATCAGAATGTTCTCGAAGCATTGCCAAGAAGTCTTTCCTCACCTGCAACACATAGTCAATGTACAATTAGAAATGTGATACGCGCCAGTTTCTATTCTATACTACGAATTGAAATTCTTGTGTTTGCAGCCAACTGCTTTTATTATGAAGATTTTCTATTAGCTGAAAAGTAAACAGATTAGAACTGAAAATAAATATGTGATTAAATTAACTATTCACACAAATACAAGTTAGTTTTGATGTTGAATCACTCGGAAGGAAAAACGACTGAAAACTGAATTTTTGTATGTAATTTATACAGACGTACAATAATTATATCAATTATCAATATTTTCTCGCTAACTTTGGGAAAATATTGACGTTGAGATTGGTACTTAATTAGAAATATGAATAACTTTTATATGATTATATACCACCTATAGGGTATTAGTGAATGATTGAAATTTGATAATATTTATGAATATAATTACATCCGGTTATAAACCTTTAAAAAGTATAAAGAGAAATTTAAATGATCAATCAATAATTAACTACCCTATTAATATATAAACATACAAACTGTCGAGCAGGCTGCGTAAACTCGCACGATTTAATTTAAGTACCGTTTTTGTCAAAGCAAAACTAATACCATGTAATACGACGCCAAACGTGTCCACGTTGCCAACCAAAAGTCAAGGAGCAACACAATGGAGCGCAGAATGGATGGACCACGTATGCGATATCTTCCAAATCGTCAACGTATCGGGAATAAACTTGAAAAGGTAATTCAAAACTACATGAGAGAAGAGAAATTTACACAATAAAACAATTAAACTGCAAATTAGATTCTGTTTTGTATAAATTTTGTTCAAGGCGCACATATTATTTAAATATATTGAAAGTATATAATTTGCAAATATATACCAAAAATGAATAATAATGACAATGATAAGTAGATTATTTACCTCTTCAAACATACCTTATAGGTGACCTAGAAGAAACACATACATACGCACATATTTATAATAATCAAATACGTTTGTGAGCAAAAAAACTATATTCGTTTGCATATAAAATTATGATGTTATAGCTAGAAAATAAAGAAATGCAAGAAAATACGTACCATTTCTCTGCGTTGCGATTTTTCTTCTTTCTCTCGTCTTCTGACATCAATAAGATGCTCGTTGAACAAACTCTCGCGTTCACGCATTTTCTCCACACCTTTGAAACGCTCTTCTTTTGCGTATTTCTGTGCAAAATCGCTGAATGAAGATCTAGAACATAAACTAACTATATAATATTGATTTTTAGAAATATGCCAAAATGGCATTTTTAATTTTTACACTGACTTGCCATGAAGATGAGCCTCAGTAAGCAACTTCTTGAACGCTTCTTTGCGCTCACGCAATTTGTTGCGTTTCTCTCTGCGTTCATCCTCGGCACGCTCTTTAACATACTTTTCGAACACCTGCTTCCGCTCTTTCGACGTCAACAGCAGATAACGATGATCAAATACAATTTTATGCAGCTCTTTCTCCCATGTGCTGAAAGCAGAAACTTCTTTTTCGGCCAACATTTCTTTGAACGATTTGATTCGTGTGTCTAGCGGAATTACGGCGCGTTCTTTAGCGGCGCGCACTTCCGCCTCCATTGCCGCCTCTTTACCTATGTCTATTTTCTTGCTGACCGATGGCGGAGAAGGCGCCGTATTCGTTGTTGTCCCATTTGTACCTACAAATCAAGTCATTATAATCTTGCTTTTAATCAAGAGCAATTGCAAACGAACTATTGGTTTCTTCAGTTTTGGTTTTCTTCGAAGGGATTTCTTCCTCGTCTTCGCTTTCGCTTTCGTCACTGCCTCCTCGTTTAATTAGCAAGGGCTTGGGCAGTTCTTTTTCCTTTTGCGCATCGCCGCTAATGGCGTCTGGAGGATTCGCCACCATTTTGTCGACGTCTGTACGTGATAGGAGATCATCTGGACGTTCCCATACGGAAGTTCGAGATGACGGATTATAAAAGAAAACTCTTCCATCGCCTGTCCACACCACGCACCTAATAATAATCAATATTTAATAACTGCATACTTTATTATAGTAATACAAATCATTACCATGGTGTTCCTGGAACCGGTGTACTCGATACCGGCCTACTCTTATCTTGGAGTTTAGTTTCCTTGATTTTCTCCTCCTCCACCTTTTTAACTGGTTCCTGGTCGTCTTTGGCCTTCACATCGTCCTCCTTCTGTTCGGTGGCAGTAGTGACAACTAGCTCTCCATTTACCTGTTCCTGCTTACCTGGAGCATCCTCCGTGAGGATACCTTCCATCGGTCTTGTCGAAATGCCTTGTGTTGCGGCCAATTTTGCAGCTATCACATTTTAAAATTAAATTGATTAGGTCAAATTTAAATAAAATAGACAATATCGTTTACTTTCTAAATCTTTCATTTCTTGTGGTTTCTCCCAAACGGATTGTCCTTTCTTGGCATTGTAGTAATAGAAACGGCCATCAGGAGACTTGTGTTCAGTCCATTCGGTAGCTTTGGCAAGAATATCCGGATCTACTTTGGACATAATAGCTGCTTCATCAATTGCGGCAAGAGCGGACATCCCAGGTATAAGACTCGGTGCCATTCCCCAAGGCGTCGGTCCTGGTGGAGCTGCACCCCATGGTGTTGCGCCTGGTGGACCCCAATTACCTTGAAATCCAGGCGGAGGCATCCCAAACGGTGGAGCAGCAAATTGACTTCCAGGACCTGGAAAGCGGGCCATTCCTGGTGGTGGTCCTTGCATCATTCCAGAAATGCCATTCGATTGCTTCTCATTTTCCTCATCTCCTGCACATGATAACAATTTAAAAACAAAAATTAAATACATAAGCATTAGTCATACCTTCAGGTTTATTTGTGATATTTGCTTGGGCAAGTGCTGCCTGAGCAGCAGTTGTTGTTCCAGGTGCCATTTGTGCTCCAGTAGCAGCCTGTGCCATTGCCTCAACTTGATCCTGCAGAATAACTTTTACAGAAGGTCCATCAGGTTTCGTCCAGGTGGTTTCTCTTGACCTGGCATTGTAATAATATGGTTTACCATCAGGGGATTTTGTCTCAACCCATATTTCTGAAGTCACATCCTAAAAGTAACAACAAAAAATATTCATAACAAAGAAACTGTATTGAAACTTACAAGTGGAGGTGGTTGTTGTGTTCCTGGAGGAAACTGTGCACTTCCCATAAGAGGTGGAGGACCACTGCCGATATTTGGAGGTCCACCTAGCAACCCTGGTGGCCCAAAATTAGGAGGCATCATGTTAGGTGGCCCCCCCATTTGACCAGGGGGACCCCAATTAGGTCCATTATAATTAGGTGGCCCATTAAAATTTCCTGTTCTAGGGCCACCTCTGCCAAACATTGGTGGAGGTACTCCTCGCCCACGGAAATTTGGCGGACCGCCGGGTCCATATCCCCTACCTCTAAAACGAGGTCCTTCAGCTCTTGGTGCACCAGGTCCATTCCAATTCCTATAATAAAGAGTATGTTAGGGTGCAAACATTTTTATGCTGTATGTTGTTATACTGACCTAAAGCCTCTTCCTCGTCCGCGAAATTCCTCCTCCATGTCAATATCATTCTCAAAACCACTGCTTCCGGGAACCGTAGGATCTTCAGTAAATTCATCGGAGGTGACTGGAACGACCGGCATCAAGGCATGTTCGGCCGTTTCAAGACCATCGAATTCCATCGGCTCCGGATCCGCCGCCATTTCCGGATTGGGTGTTTCGATTATATATAAACAAATATATTATGTGAGTCGGCGCACTTTATCGATTTGCATTATCTATTAGGTGAGAATATTAATAGGAAAGAAAGTTCTGATATATTATATATCTCTAACCCCGTGCTGCAAACAACACAAAATGGCCATTTTACGTTTTGACATTGAGGTGACACATTCTTACAATGAATTAAAACATAGGCAACTTATTATGCACATTTATTTTGTTTAATAATTTGAACTTTTATATATTTTTTTTCAGTCAATTTATTGATTTTTTTTTAAGTAAAAATTTTTTGGTTTACAATTGCTATTAATATTAGTAAATTTAATAAGTTTTCTTAAATGTTTAAACAAAAATGTATTAATTATTAATACTATTTCCTTCAAACAATATTAAGCCCAAAGCAGATTTGTTGTTGTATGTGAAATCAATTTTTAAAGCAAAATTCCAGAGACTTCAAAATTAGGTACATTTGTAACAGTTTTGCGGAGGTCCTCCACGGTACAACAATAAGAATATCCTTGATCAATTTCGTTGCTCTTCCATTTCAACCAACTCAAACGATCGCAAATGCTCTCGCAAATTATTTCACTTTCCACATCATAATGATAAGGATTGTTGATGCCAACAAATGCAACAGCCTTACCAGTATCCTCATTCTGAAGCACCCTCCAGTAATATTGGGGAACCGGGATCAATTTCTCATTCCCATTTACATACAAATATAAAGGGATATCTTCCCCAGTCTCTTCATGAGGCAAAGTAGTTACACCATGGATACCTGTGTACAGGGTATACCTAGTATCATAACTATCAGCATCTGAAACATAATCTCTGATGTTCATTTCAAGAGTATTCCAGTTGCGGCCATTGAATGTCTGCCATTGCGGAGCAACGTTTACATAATGGAAAGTGGCTCTTTGCTGAGATCCGTAAATAAAATCTGCTTTGGCTACCATATGTCCTCGTGACATGAAGTAATCATTGGACGATGATACATACTTCGTGCTAAAGGAGGAAAGGCCAACTAGCTTGTTCACTGTCTCTCGTTGTTTGTTCCTGACATAGTAGCCATTGACTTTAAAAGGGAAGAAATTGTCTTCGGCAAAATCCGGACGGGGAAAGCCTGACTGAAATCCGGCGATAGACTTAGATAAAGTAAAGTAGGCATAGTCAGTGGACAGGACCTCTTCATCAAAACAGAGAGTGAGGATACGGATAAACCTGTTATTTGACTCCTTCAGAAGGAAACCGATTTCGACTTCCTGGTGGTTACCGTTACAAGTTGCATTGGTAAACCTCGCAGTATGTAAAGGCAATCGAGAGCAGTAGATCTGGTTGAAGGAAACCTTCTTGCCCTCAATGTCAAATTTTCCATTGCTGCAAACAGCTTCAGAGGATTCTAGATGTGTCTCCGTACCGTATACCTTGAGGGTAGCTCCTGGACAGGCGACCACAATGACTTCATTATCAGCTAGATGAACTTTTTGATTTTCCATGGGCAAGTGGAACGCGTCATAGTCGTTGTTTGCGACACCTGCTTTCAAAAGTAATGGTTGTGGACTACCAATACCATTCTGAGGATCAAAGGAACAACCTGCAAAGTTAGATTGATTGATTTTAATTATTTCAAATTGGGGCAATGGGATATACCTGATCGAGGAGCTGGTACAGCAAAAGCTGCACTCCCAGATAACATAACAAAGAAGACGTACCAGGAATTCATCCTTGCCGCAAAATGTGCAAAATTGAACAAACAAAGAGCTTTTATACAAATGAATGGGTGGGAAGTAACTGTTTATCTTGATGAGAGCCGAGATTACATTATGTAGATGCATATCACACCTGAGGCTATAGTTTAATTATAATTCAATTTTTGTGGAATATCAATGATTATTGTGGATTTGTTTCCATTTGTTTCATTGCGGCAATCGCTTTTAATCGTAAATCTAGCCAACATGTCAAAATTGTATAGGTTCATTATCAAATATATGATTGATTAGTTCTACTTCCTATTATAATCAATCAATTTAACACTGTAATATTGATTTGAAGTCTATTAAGTTCTTATTTGAGATTAAAATAATAATTTATCAACTGACGCGAATTTTAAGTCGTTGTTCTTTAACTAAAATAATTTTTTGATAATTCCTACAATATTAGCATCTCACATTATTATCAGATTGTTGAAATAGCTGGATAATCAATAAACTTAATAATAAATCACCAAACTAAGTTCTTATAGCATATAAAGAATCATATGTTTATATACGGCATTCATCAAAATAAGTTTTTCGAAGTCGACCTCGCACCAAAAATGACATGTTTTTACTTTGATGCTTTATCAATGCTTTCTACAAGCCACGATCGATCAATATTCTAACTATAAATAAGAATGCGTGCACAAAATTTTATCAAAAATTAACTAAGCCGTTCTTGCTCAGGATGATGCGGTAATCCCAGATCTAATACTCATCAGTTAGTGATGAAATATATGCGAAATTTGAAACATTCAGTATCAACAGGAGAATAAATACAATCATATTTCTTAAACTCTAATTAATGTTTAATAAAACCAATTTAATTCAAAATACAAATGTCAATAAATTAATAATCGAATATCAATGGCATGTTATCACAAACTTTTGAATTACAATCTATTATTTAACGTGCCTATCACCGTGCTTATTGTTGTTATCACACAAAATATGTAAAAAAAATTGCAATTTAAGTGGGATATACTAGTATAAAAATAAAAAAAAAGCCTGTAATCAGTAGTTAAAATTCAGGTCTGTCTCAAATCATAGCATAAGTATTTTAAATAAGTTAGTTGATACAATGAATACGATTGTATTGATTAAATGTTACTTTATTTTGGCATTGAGTAAAACTGGCGTTAATGCAGGTATGCAAATTTTATCAATTTAAACTATTTAAAAATAATAGAAAATTATTATAACAATGGAACACTAATTTAGGTAGTATCCTTTATCTTGCCTCACAGAATCAATTAAACAACATTTTAAGGTCAACTTATTATTTTCATATACAAATATAGGTATTATGACATTTTGACTAATCTTTAATTGTTCTAGGCTGCACAGTCTCCCTTAACACAGACCTATCTGACCCGCAACCTTTAATCCTAAAACACAATAGCATATCAACCGGAAATGATGCTTTCATAGAACCTATCGACAATATGGGCACCGTTAAATTCAAATCCAAGCAAAAGCTAACAATCTCCTGTCCTGGCAGTAAAATCAGCCTTCTTGGCCAACCTATCGCCGTCGCTATTTCCACGATCTCCTGCTCCTCAGAAGACAACTTCAAGATTGAAGGACAGGTAATCCCATTTATGAACATAACTTGTACCAAACAACCTGAACAAATTCTCCGATACAATGGCAATACTTGTGGACACTCCGACGCTAATAAAGAAATTGAAATGGGTTTCGACCTAGAAGTCGACCGTTTTTTCACCCAGATCATTGTCTGTTTCGATGATGTCCTTCAAGATTCTCCTTATTCATTCTTTAACTCAACCCCAGCCATTGGCGGTTATCAAATTAATTATCCCCGACTTAGTTTCAAAGAAGCCGGCTTTTATAAGCTCGGAAAATCAAAATTGGACAATTTATACCAGAGAGCAACCCAAAGGATCATTATCAATAAACAGTTAGGTCTGCCAGAAAAATCGACTGATTATATTCATGGGACCAATGATTATTATCTTGCCCGAGGTCATCTCGCAGCAAAAACAGATTTTCTTTATGGTTCCCAGCAAAGACTCACCTTTAATTTTGTAAATGCTGCTCCTCAGTGGCAGACATTGAATGCTGGTAATTGGTTGAGGCTTGAAGATAGTGTGAGAAATTTTGTATCTAAAAGTGATATAAGAGTGGTCGTTTACACTGGTACTCATGGAATTTTGACGCTTCCTCATGCTGAAACTGGGGAAGCTACCGAGATTTATTTGTATGATGAGAATGGTGCCAAAGGAATTCCTGTGCCGGCGTTATTCTGGAAGGTGGTTTACCATCTGGAATCTAAGTCTGGCATCGCTTTCGTTGCTTTGAATAATCCTTATGATAACACTATAGAAGCAATTTGTCCAGATATCTGCGATGAAGTCACTTGGCCAACTTGGGATCCCAGTAATCAGAAATCTGGATTTGGATATTGCTGCGACGTAAATGAGTTTAGAAAAATTGTTGATTATCTTCCAAAGTTTGAAGTGAACACAGTCTTGAATGCTTAGATGATATATATTCTTTTTGAATTAGATAAATATGAACATCTTTTAGTAAATAATATTGATTTTAATCATAAATAATCTCAACATAAGCAGATATTCAAATTCTGAAGCATATTAATAGTAAAATTATGAACAAACTTGAAGTATTGTAGACAATTGTTGCACCTCTTTTGTTTATTCTTCTCCGACTTAAACCATCACATATTTTTACATATTTCACCATACTTTGATAAAATATATTAAATTTATGAAAGTATTTATAACAAAATCATAAAACCAACAGAAATGTTAATGTATAATCCGTTATTCTTAGGCCATGTTCTTTCTTATTTTTTCTGTATACAAAAGTGTTGAGCACTTCATTTTTTCCAATCACAATTCAAGTACATAGTATGTAACTACAAAATAATTTAAAAAGACATAACAAAAGTTTAATCATCCGAAAACGAGATAAATTGCAAAGCTGTAATCTATAAAAACGGCTGCAAAAAAAACGCCACATTAAATCTAATAACAAAAATGGAATGAAATTAAATAACTACAAAGCATCATTTATAAAATCCACATCGATACATATATAGGATGCTTTACTTGTAATAATTTTAAAATAAATATCAACATGAATTGAATTTCCAACCATCAGTTTTACAAAAAAAAGGAAATAAATAATTCTACATTAATTGTTAATAGTCAATTTGTAAAAGTATATTTTGTGGTACATGATAAATTATGTAAGTCAATCAAAAGAAATTAACCTTTCAAGTTTACACTAGTTAAAGACACAATTCTCATCAATTGTCAAAATAAGTTCTATCATTAATTACACCAATGAAATAAAAAGCTTATATCACAATTTGTAATTACCAGATGTAAACTGTTTAAATATATATATATATATATATATATCATGTACTATATTATTTCCTACTCATATGATTCTCTTATAGATTCAAGGTGCATGTAATGTAATTATCAGAGATTATTTTGTTGACAAATATTCACATATATTAGTACTATAAAAATTACATATTTATCGTATGAAAAAAAAATTTATGCTAGTCAACAATATTCTTTGTGCAACATAAACACAATATGAAATTTGTACAGAGGAAACTAAAATGTCCAGTGAATTCAAAATAGTTATTTATCTTTTAATAAATACTCAAAATAACCATTGATTTTGAATCACAAATGGAAAACTCTCTTTATAAATATGTTTTCAATATCGATTAATTTATAATTTAAAATTCATAATTATACATTTTTGAGCACCTTTCATGAGTTCCTTTTTGTAAATGTAACTTGATTTTATTCATTTTAATGTTTCCACTAATTAAGAAAGAAGTGTAACACAAAGTAGAGAAGTTAGTTCATCTATTGAATGCACTCCATGATAGCAGCTTTATTGAATTTAAAATTAAGCCATGATGGAGCACTAAAGACAATCTCCTCCTGTTGGTTATTAAACAATTGTCTCTTTGATTGTTTCTTTTCCCTTTTCTTTGAACTGTTAGGCGTTGCGATAGTACTACTACTAGTTCCATTAACGAAATTATTACAATTTTCATTGATTTGTTTTTCATTTTGCGAATGTAATTGCGTCTTATACCCTCCTAATTCTCCTTCACTTAATGATGATGATTTATGTCTTTGCCGCTTAGCTTTTCCACCGTTTATTCCTATAGAAATAGCTTTAATCCTCTTAACAAAAGGTAAAACCATGAAGAATGCATTGGCACTTACACCAATCTTTAATTTTGGTGTAATGTCTTTCTTGTTGTTTGGGAGATCGGTAATGGCAAACCATTCGCATGCTTTGATTTCATATCTAGTTCTAGGTTGAAACTTAGTGTTTCGCGATATGCCTTGAATAACATACAATCGTACTAATTGTTCATTAATCACCGATTCTAAATAGTTTTGTGGATCTACATAACTGGCAATATCAAAACCAGTTTCCTCGTAAACTTCTCGGATTGCACAGTGAGCCGGATCCTCATCTTGATTGACTTTTCCTTTGGGAAAGCCCCATGATGATTTCGCCCAATAGCTTTGTACAAGTAGAACATGTGTATTGCCTTCGGACAACAAAATTGCACCGTAGGTCGGTACCGATTGCTTATATTCACGCCATTCCTCCAAGATTTGAGTTAGTTTGTCATAATGTTTTTCCAAATATGGCAAATGCTAAATTAATGAAAATAATTTAAGTAACATACCAATCATATATAGCAATCTTATAGATTGTAATAAATAAACTCACTTTATATACATGTGAAGCAAACTCCTTAAATGTACATCCCTTCAATTTTGTATCATTACTAACATAGAAATCCAAATAATACCAATATGCCAACTCAATTTGAAAACATAATCGAATGTGATTCTCTTTAGCTGCTTCTGGTACATTGATTATGAAACGACTGCAAAATTAATTTACATTTATCGTCTCAAATTTTATTTAATACACACATATACAATTCCACCACTAAGTGGTCTTTCTCAATAGACAAATACAAACATCACCTCTGTATTTGGTTGCATTGATTTGTCTATTGAGAAGGTGGTTGAAATGTCCACAATTTATTAAGAAAAGTATCAAAACTAATTATTTTCTTTCACTACATAGTAAATCATGTTAAAAACTAGTATAACACTACAATAAAGCTCAATACTAATTTAAAAAAAACAAGCAAATGTTAACAAAAACACTGCAAGTAGAACAAGATATATGTACTTACGACAAAAGGTCACTTAATATATCGAGTGGGATAGTATGCTCGACAGTCTTCACTTCGGCCTGTTTGATCTCCATGTTGGATAGTTACACAGTTCTTAGGAAAATTGTTTAACACCAACAAATTATCAATATTTACATCTACTTTTATTACGTATATAAGCCCCGATATTGTTTATGAGTATCAAGTTTTCTTGTCGCTTGCTTCATGGCAGACATTTGTGTTATGAAATGAACACGAACCAATGAACTGACAGTTGTTTTAAATCCACTTACTGTAAATTTGTTGCGCATGCTTGAGAAAACTGGCAACAGTGTACAACACGCACCCACAGCACAGTTTATATATAACAAATGACACATCAGAATAAAATGTCAAAATTTCTTGTTTCAATCTCCAATCTCGAACCACAGCCTAACTGCGGTTAAATTATCATTTAAATCAGATAAATTTATTAAATAATTGGGTTTTGTGTTAACCATTAACAATTCAATTCTATATTTATTATCAAGTCAGTTGCTTGTGTTGCAGTTGCTGGTGTCTCAAATCAAAATGTCCATGAAGCATATAAGTTGTACAGGTATAATTATATTTCTTCATTGTGAGTTTAAAATGTTAAATAATATGTAACATTTTATTTTATAGAGGCTCGTGATATTTTGAGGGACTACCGTGAAAACAATACCCGCCATAGTGGTGAGATCCTTATTCTATGGCAGGCAGTCCTTAAAAAAACCCTAAATAATCTTGGAAATGAAAGTATGTTATCTTATCTATCTACTTATATTCTTTTATGAGAAGAAATTTTTAATATTTTTTTAGAGTTTTCTGTAATGGAGCAAGTCTATATTGCTGCATTAGATATGCAAAGAGTAGATATTGCAAATGAGTGTTACAAAATACTTTCACATGAGTTTCCTGGTAGCTTAAAAGTTAAAAGACTTGGAGCTATGCAATTAGAAGCTATTGAGAAATATGAAGAAGCTTTGGATCTATTAGATTCGATTATAAAAGTGGATAAGGCAAACAGTGCTTGTCGTAAACGTAAAGTTGCTATTTACAAGGCACAAGGAAGAGTTTCTGAAGCAACTAAAGAACTCACAGAATTTTTAAAAATGTAAATTTTATTGTATATATGAAGAATCTTTTTGTGAGGTATTAATATATATCATTACCATTTCAGTTTTGCTGCAGACAGTGAAGCATGGCAGGAATTATCTGAAATTTACATTAGTGAATGTGAATGGAATAAAGCAGCATTTTGTATTGAGGAATTAATTTTGCACAATCCTCATAATCACTTGCTACATCAAAGATATGCAGAAATAAGATATACTCAAGGAGGGATTGAAAATTTTGAACTTGCATTGAAATATTATTACCAGGCTATTAAACTATGTGCAAAGAACTTGAGAGCTTGTTATGGACTTTATTTGGTATTTAAATTTTTATATAGTTTAATTTAATTATTATATTACATAATATAGATTTAAGATGTTTTAATGTATCTTAGCTATTAATATTGTTTTCATTTTAGTGTGCTGGTAACCTAGCAGCTCTATCAAAAACAACAGAGAGGAAAAACTTGTTTGCAGTGATTGCAAAACAAGCTATGACAAAGGTACAAAATGTTTATGAAACAAAGTCAATTGAGATTGAAACATTAAATCATTGCTTTGCCGCATTACAAGTTTAACATTAATTACAATAATTATTAAAGATTTAAAGAAATTTATGCCAAGGTTTAATATTTAATAGGTTTACTGTATCTACTAAAGAATTGAGGAATTTTTCTTCAATGATTTAATCAAATCTGAATAAATGTGTGCTAAAAGTTTAGAAGCAGCTCAATACTTATTTTAAATTAGATTAGTATCATTTTTTTATACAAATTAATAATGAAATGACAGCATGTTTGGGGTAAAATTACTAAATAGTATGACTATGAATGCATTCCTAACAAACCATTCTTCATACATCAGTCATTCTTGAAATCATCCAACTTCTTCGCAATTCGTTCTAAAACGTCAATTATACGTTTATGCTGCTCATCAATTTTTGCATCTCTCTTCATTAAATATTGAATTAGTTCATGTGATGGTACCTTCATTTCTTCCTGGACATTTATCCGAACGTCATTGCGATCTATATCAGTGTTATTGTGGTGTTGATCAATTTGCATTACTTCATCGCAAGCATTCTCTTCATCGTAAAATAGCTTTTTGTCATTTTCAATGTTCATTTCTTCTACCATTTTACCCAGCGCTTGGTTCACCATTTCAGAATTAAGTATTTTATCCTCATGAATTTCAGTCCGTATTTTACCAACATTGATCTTATCAATGCAAGTTGTTGAATTAGAAGTCGTTGGCATTGAAGATGAATCAGGAAGAATTGCTTGCTTATTTTCGTTAGGAACATGCTTGATGCCGTTTTCATCTTGTTTAATTTCGCTGGGATTCATTGTATCATCCTCACGTTTGTGCATCTTTTCATGAATGGTGTGGAAGTGCGCCCAGGTAATTTTCGAATGGTCAGATTCATTTTCCAGAAGGGTGCGATATCGTTGAACGAGATTTTGCCAGCATTTGCTTAGTTGTTCGATTGTATAGGAACGGCCTTCTGGGTGTTTGTTTTGAATAACCCTGCGAAATGATTAGTTTTCAAATTAGAAAATATATATATATATTTAATATACTTACATCCATCCTTTTTGAGCAGCATATTTTTTTCCAGTGAAAAGATGACGATAGTCAAAACGCAATTGTATCAAGTTATTAGTAAATTGTTTCTTCTTCACTAAAAATTGGAAAATAATGATTATTTGAATTATATTAAAATGTTGAATAAGGAATACAATAATTTTGAGCTTTACATACTCATGACTGCAACATAATCAGAATTTTTCTCCTCGTCACTGTCGGATTCAACTTTTAAAAATCCTCCGGCTTTTCGCAATTCAATAATTGTTGGATTACGGGAATACGCACGATCGATTTGTTCAAAATATGGCCAAGTTATTGTATTATGGCGATTATTGCTAAATTTCAAATGCTGCAAATATTCAAATACTGCGTCAGTTTATAATTTTGATGAATTAATTAAGTTACCTTGTAACGAGCAATAAGATTCATCCACTTCTTTTTAATTTTTTCGACGGAAATATACCCAGGTGCTCCTAGCTGCACCATATCCCTATAAATACACCTAAAAACATAAAAAGTACATATAAATAGTTAATTATTGCAATCTTTGAATTCGTAATTTATTAAAAAAAAGATTTGTAATCCTTACATCCAAGCTTCGGTGGCTGAATGTCGCTTTCTTGTGAAACATTTGGAGTACTTCATGCGCAAATTGATTAGCACTTGAACCCATTCTTGGTTTACTAAACTCAAAAATATACAAGAAATATAAATTTGTGTTATAATGACATACTTATGAAGCTAATCAATTTTTTTTTTAAATTGTAGGTGATTAGTATCTTACTCAAATGTTTATAAATCTTACATCTTGGTTCGTAGGTCTTAAAGTCATCGTTAATATTTTTATCCTCGATAGGTCGGATACTTAAATTCATCCTAAAAGTTTAACAATAAACTTGAGAAGGCAATTCAAACGAATTTTCATAAGACACCCTCGCCGTCGCACTAGATTCTGAGTTCTGATAAAGCACGGCTTATGAGATGATTGATTACTGATTTAATGTTATTATAACAATTGCTAACACTAGAGATCAAAGCCACCGTTAAGTGAACTTCGTATATATTGTTAGTAAGATTTTAAATTAAAAACATTAGCAACTTGATCTAAATTAGGTGACAAGAATTTAAAACATTTTATTTCAAGGTTAATTAAAATTTTGAAATCTAGCACGCCTGCGCAAATTAGAAATCTACAAATTAATAATTTTATATATATGTACCATATACGTACATAAATAGTATATATTAATATAAATTTTATAAAATGTACCGTTAATTATTTTCATAAATTCATAGAAAAAATTAAAACAGTTTGCAATTAAGTACTAGTGGCTATAGTGCCCAATTTAATTTTTACAGTCCTAAATAAAATATAGATGTTACTTTAAGTGTTCCTTAATTTTTATTTTAAAATAACGTATCCAATCTATCATAATAAATTGATACTTGAATTAAAGAGTGTAAAGTCTTGTTTACAGTTTAATTTTAATCTATCATTTTTGCAAAAACTGCAAAATCTAGTCGTTCTGAACTAGCGGAAGGAATAGAACATGTAAGTATTCATATTCTAAAAAAGGAACGCACTGAAGCATAAAGTAACCTCGTTTAAAAGAATCGATAATGGGTCTTGTCAAACAATTTTTTGACATTTCAATGCACACTCACTATTATGTATTTAAATTAATATGTGGTTTAATTTAACTTTAAATGTATAATATAAAGTAATGACAATTAATAGATTAATTATAATATCATCATCTTTATCGTCCCAATCGAAGATAAAGATAACAATCTATTGATAAGTGATAGATGAAATTGTTTGCATTATAAATGTATTATTATTTTTGTATTAAGGCTACAAAAGACAACACTTGTTTTAAAAAACAAGTGAAAAAAGTGATGAAATATGATCTTAAAAAGGGAGTTATAATTGTAATTCTTATATTCCAGGTTATCAAAGATCAAGAATAAAAATATGCAATGGCATGAAACCACCGAAGGCTGAGAAATGTCTGGAAAAGTAAGCATGAGACCAATCAACAAAAATCCTTTATTGAAAGTGGTAATTTTGGGTGATGGAGGTGTTGGTAAAAGTTGTTTGATGAATAGATTTGTGTCAAATCAGTTTGATGAGAACTCTTTTCATACAATTGGAGTGGAATTTCTTAATAAAGATATCAATGTTAAAGAAAACACATTCACTCTGCAGGTTGTTAAATTTATTAATTACGTTATTCAATGGCGTTGAAAAAATGCCAATGTCAAGAAATGTTTTTGTTTAGATTTGGGATACAGCTGGACAGGAACGATTTAAAACACTTCGTACTCCATTTTATAGAGGTAGTGATATTTGCTTGCTTACTTATGCAATTGATGATCAAACTAGTTTCAAGAACATTTCTATGTGGATGACAGAATTTCTACATTATGCTGATATTAAAGAACCATCACAGTTTCCTTTTATTGTAATTGGAAATAAGGTATGTATAATTAAATTTGGATGCTGAACAAATGTATATATATAAATATATATAATTGTAGTCTGATGTGGCTCCAAAAGAAAGAGAAGTAACCAAAGTCCAATTAGAAATGTGGTGTGCTGAGAACAAGATTGCAAGTTGTATAGAAACTTCAGCAAAGAAGGCATCAAACGTCCAAGAAGCTTTCTATCTTGCTGTGGAACATTGGATGAAAGTGGAAAAGTCTGTTGATAAGCAAACTGAAATTGATGAATTGGATGAGACTGTAGATCTGAGAAAAGTTCATTTAGACGCACGTAGTGGATGCTGTGCTAAAAGTTCTGAATGAGTAATTATTTTTGCATTCCATTGATAATTGCTATTATTAAACTTGTAATATAATCACATATGCTACTATTTGTCACTACTAAGACTTCATTATAAATAAAATATATTTATACAAATCAAATAAACACAAATTAATAAAAAGAATCCAGCATTGATTTAGGATATTCTTAGCTTTCCAATCATAAAAATTTCATTACTTCATGCCAACCTTTGAATCAACTAATGGGATGCATTCGCGCAATCGGAGCAATACTTTTGGATAAACAATGAAACGATGCAATTCGGGAAGAGATGGAAGTGCAAGATGTCCTCAAATGGACAAGGGCGAGACGCAGGTATTGGAATAAACATGTGGACTAAGTGGGTCGGTAAAGGCAGGCAAAATACGAACGCTCAAGCACCAAAGGGTGCACAAGAAACTGCGATTAACAGGATACGTCCTACAAAAAGGGAGTTCATGAATGTAACTATGAAAGTCGTTCTATGTTTCACCTGAAAGAGAATATTATCAGTTTACCAAAGATAGTCACTTCAGTTCCAAGAGACATTTGGTTGCAAGATATTTACATTTAATCAGTAACTTATCGAAAGTCAAAAAAATTGCACTAAACAAAGAAAACACCTTCAGCTTAGTTAGCAATTCATAGAGACAACAAATTCAAAATAAAATGTTTGTATTGCAAAATTCAATAGCTTTTCTTAATTTTACTATATGTATTGTGCTCTGTATAAAAAATATTGTTTAAATGCATAATATAGTAATTATTACAAAAGAACAACTGTCCATTTTAATCTATCTTGCTATGCCGTTATTTATATATTTGGAAAAAGTTATAATACTTAATTTTTCACATCTTATGTGACCAAACATTATGTGCCTAATGTTAGCATAAATAATTGCATGTATGTAGTACTTGTACAGCTGAAATGTTGAAACATTTACATGAACAAAATCATTTAAAATTATATTTTGCATGTGCATATTATCAAGAAAATATGAATATTATTTAAAAATAAATAAAAAGAAAATATACCCACTACAATAATTATTCCTAACAAAGTTTCCATACATATATAAATCTATGAGAACGACGTACCAACCACGAATAATGAAATATAAATTGTATAAAAACAACTTCTACAATATATACTTCAACAATAATCATGAATAACTATATAACATCCAAATTTCAAGTTAGTGTTAATATAACCTGAGAACAATGACCATCTTATAAATTTGCAATTCAATGATGTGACGACAATTGGTTAAACTATTGACATAATATTAAACCAAATTTAAAAAAGGATGACAATTTTAGACGTTTGCTAAAAGAAATAGTGAATGAAAATAAAGGTAATGATGCTACAATTGCCTATTTCTTAAAACGATGACTAAGTCCGCGCACAATCTTTAAAAAAAGTGTGATAGTACACTTAGTACGCTTACATGTAAAAATATTTCCAGTTTTAAAGTTCTAAAAATGCATAATGTTTAGCAATATTATCATAACGCAATAACTTAGTATTTCAACTACGTAAGTTATACGTAGAACGTTCCATTTTTTTCTATTTATGAACGTAATTTAACATTTTTTTATCTAAAAGTATGCTACGTTTAAAAACATTTCGCTCATTCACAGCAAGTTACATGTGCATTTGGATAGTAAGCCAATAAGATAATCAACTGATCGGTGACGAGACAGTGTTCTCGTTAAATTGTAATAGACATCCAACAGCACCAAAATAACCTTCATGTTCTAAAAACAACGCTTTCATGGTACCTCCGGACCAGTAGTCCATTGCGTATGCAAGAAGTTTCATTGCAATAGGATTCACTCGAAGGAAGTTGCCAATAAATAGCACCTAAAAAGAATTAGAATATTGTAACTGTAACATTGTATAAAAGAGCATATTTGTTATCAAATGACTTGAATTACATACCCTATCAATATGCTCCTGCTGAGCGCACATTCGTGCGATAGAACCAATGTTATTGGTGATGGTAACAAGTGTTGCCTTCGCCAAATCCTCTCGACTGACTTTACTCCTCCGATCCCGTGAGTTCATCTGGCCAAAGCTGCAGAGAGCCGAGAAACTTGAGTGCCAGAATACAATATACACACACACAAAACGAACGAGGGAAACGAAACGGAAAGCAGACAGAGAAAAAGAAAAAAGCAAATACGCAAATTGCACAAAAATTCATATACAAAAATATGCATGAAAGTGCTTTATGATTATCCGAAAGTAAAATGATGGTGCTAAAAATGTGTTATTTGCATGTATATATATATATATATATATATATATATATAACGCGTATAATTGAAACTTATGGATGTGAAGAAGAAAATAATCGATAAACAAAGATTACCTGCTAGCTACCAAATCGCCGGGTAATCCAAACTTTTCATAGTCACCACCGTAAATATCTCTGACTAGTTTATCAACTCTAGTGTGATCACCACCAGTAGCTAATTGTATAGCTTCTTCAAACGAGTTACAACCAGTAAGAAGACAACATAAACCAAGGAATGTCCCACCTCCTATGCTAAAATTTGCTTTAAATTTTCTATTGCTTCATACCTTCAATAAATGTTTTTGAAATACTTGAAATTACTCACCTAGTACCAGATATGCGTTTGTAATCATTGGGTCCTCTAACTGATAAGACACTTACACCACTTCCAATATTTACACATAAAAAGGGATATGGATTGGAGAAATCATAGTTGACCTTATCACAATGTTCGTCATCAGTTGGATTTGACCAGTAGTAACATTCATTATTATTTTGAGCTTCAATATAATGCATGCCTTTGATCAGTGAGTCAATTTCATCAAACTTAGCTAGTTTCATGTTAACCTCTTTTCGAAAGTTCTCTTCAAATTTGTAAGCACCTCCTCCAGTGGCACAAACAGTTGTCACCAAATTGGCCATGCCTTTTGATCTTGCCAGGGCTAAGAAGTTACCCATTTCACTTGTAGGAAATCGGATGAAATGTAACGTTCCCCTGCGTCCACGTATAACCGCATTTTCCATCTAATAATACAGACAAAGATTTTACCAAGTAAATGTTAACTCCAAAACATTTTAGAATGTACTTGCAAATTATAAGAATATTTATTATTACCTGTAAATGTGTATCCCTATGACCAGTTTTACCATATGCAGAATTCTTGGTTAGATACTTTCGAATGTTTTTAAGAGCTTCAATCTCAGATTCCATCTCATCCCTGGTGATGTCTTTAGGCTCGAAGTAAACAAGCTTACATAGACTGCCTCCAATATCCATACCAAACCATGGCATGACAGGATTTTCAAAAAAGTCACATCCATTTGTTGAAATCTCCACTGGAGGTGGCATTTCCTTGTTAATTTCAGCCATTCTTGATATTCGGGTTCTCAGGCAGCCTTTACACTGATGTGCCATGGTCAAAGTTACACACTAAAATATGAAATTCAAAAATCATCAACTATTTAATAAGTTGTATTATTGCAACAAATTGCTAATTATTCACGGCATAGGCAAAATTAATGTAATGTTAACATAAAATCTTATTTATAGACTGAGTTACTTATGAATTAAACAAATTTTAAATGCAAATTTGGCGGACAAAGTTCATTCAACAAAAGAGTAGGGAGCCTTGAACTTAATCACCTTATATGCTTTTCATAGAGTATAAAATGTAATAAAAATTAGCTTAGTAACGGTATAAAACTAACACTCAGGTATCGCTTATCAATTGTTTTATTTTTAATGACAAGCACTTGTTTTCTTATGCAAAATTAGGATATTGATTAAATGTGTTGTTAACATTAAGTTAGACACTTATTGATAAGTGCGAATTGGTTTTTGTGATTATACGTCTTGCATTAAAATTACATAAGCCGTGCAAGAGTAAATGAATGAATATGAATTGCGAATGAAGTAATAATTTACGACGTGTGATTGGAAAATTTGTCCGATTCGAGATACAAATATAACCTTAAAAGAATGATTTACCTGAGTCCATTTTGATTGTGCTTAAAGCATGCAGCTTATGCACTTGGCAATGGATAATAACTAATAACCCTTGAAGTTGTAACTATTGTAACCGATTAGAATGCACGAAATAGATGAGCGAATCGATTAAACAACTATGTTCAGCTTTAATACAGATTTAGGAAACACGTAGCCTCACAGTGGCAACACAATTGGTGATAATTCACTGATGAACACTGATAATGATGACACTTATTCCAATGTTTCTGTAGTGCGCGCTACGCCATATACATATGATCTGTGCCTATTGACAGATACGAGACGGGCACACGCAGCTTTAACGAATTCTATATTTATCCAATAGCTTATCCTCATCACAGTCCTTATATTGATGCTTAATATGTTGTTTTATTACTTATCTATGTTTTTTACATTTGCGGAACAAGTCGCTAATTTTATGGTTAATGGGATGTTAATGGGGTAGTTGCATGCCGAAAATATAAGTATTTTCATGTTTTGCAAAAATTCAGCAATTAAAAAAAATTCTCCCTTAACTTATCCGAGTCCCAAAAAATTGTTTTATTTTTCGTTAATGAGTGAATTTTTATCATTTAGCGTTTTCTCATTTATAAACAATTAACGTAAACATAATTAGACAACAAAGCTGCTTATTTACAGAAAACTATATTTTAAGTTTAAGTCTGTAATAATTTACAGAAATTTACAAAATTTTTATTGTTATAATATTCCAGTAAAACAAAAAAACACATATGGGTTCTAACATTGTAAAACCAGTTTGTAAAACCACGGGTAGAATAGTTAATCTGTGGTAAAACAATAAAATATGCGTTAGAAATATACACTACCACATTGACCTTGAATTCATCACATAAATAAGTTTATGCCATATTTAACCACATTGTTTAACAAACCTTATTTCATAGATCATATAGTATTTATACCACAGATGATCACATATTTAACATTTTTCCTATTATCAGTGGTTGGTACTTTCTATTTAATTAATACCATTAAAATCAAATAATGTCATCAGATAATGAAAAAACAAGCTTCCCCCTAGATAAACTACCCAGTGACTGGAATGATTTAAACAAATTGGACAATTTCTACTCTCCTCTGCGCAATAAACAAGTAAATCCACTTGATTGGGGTAGCAAGTTGGAATTCTGGAAGACATCCATTGAAATTTACTGCAGTCACAATAAGTTATACAGTTTCTCATTCTCTCACTTACAAAAATGTTTTTTACATATGGGACGAATTCCCTCATGTCTCAGAGATATATTTGAAGAACTTTTAAGGCAAGAAGATATTATTTCACTTGACAACTTTCTACATAAATCAAGACCTGATCCTACATTGCTCAGTTGGGCAGCTAATACAGTCATTAAAAGGCCCTTATCATGGATGTTTAATAAAGTTAAGACAAGTATTGTGCCTTTGGATGTCACAAATGTTGATTATATTCATCTAAAGGTAGTTGGACAAAAGGCATTGGAATTGGCCAATGCAATTCCACTGGATTTTAGGGAAAAAGTGGTTGAGTTAAAAGAATTTGCAAAAATCACTGAGAGAGAGGGTGACATAGAAAATTTAAAACTACTTTTACATTATTTGGAGATCAATGGAAAAGTTGCCATCAGGGAAATACCACAGGACAGAGATAGGAAGTTGATTCTTCTTAGATTTATCAGTGATGGATTGGCACCAGAAATTTTAGACATTGATGTGGATATTTATCTTTTAACAATGAAAGAAGACTGTTTACAGAAAGATATTGAACGATTAGAAATATGTGTTGAAAAATTACATTTGCAAGCTAAAGAACATTTAAAAAATAAACATAAGCAACTTGTAAGTAAATAATACCTATATGTTAAGGTTTCCCTTAAACTTTTTTGTTATTATTTTAGGCATTAATCTTGCTACGAAAGAAAAAACTTCTTGAAAAGTCAATTGAAAACCGCGCAATGGTTTCTCTCAATGTATCATCACTTCTACATAATTTGCAAGATGCAACACATAATAAAGAAGTAATTTCAACCTACAAAAATGCTATAAATAACTTTAAATCAGCTGGTTTGAACTTGGATAATGTTGATGAAATAATGGCAAATTTGGGAGAACAAATTGATATAAACAATGATATACAAGCACAATTAGCGCAAAGTTTTGAGGCAAGTGATGAGACTTTGGAAGCTGAATTGGCTGAATTATTGATTGATAAGGATGACTCTCCAACAGATAATAATTCACCAAAAGCTAATGTTTGTAATATAACTCATAAATTGGATGTTTTGAAATTACCAAATGTGCCTGAATCTCCAGAAAAAGTTTTATCTAATGCAGTTGTCTTCTGATATAAATCATAGGATTTCAAATTATTATAATATAGAAAGGATTCAATTTTTAACATCATAATCTTGAGTTAACTTCTCTGTTCTTTTATAATCTCAGTGTGAAGTATTTAAAAAGTAAGGTAAACAATAGTTTAAAACACATTTTTGTTAAATATTACTAATATATTAAAGTCATTACTTACATCATTGAGTATTTGGACCAGTGACATGTTTCCATGTTGATATGAAAGCTTATTTGCAGGCACCAGTTTAACATTTTTATTTTGTTTTGATGGTCTTGACTTGTATTGCTTGAGAATTGGCGTAACGCCATTACTGTACAAATTTCGAATAATTTTTGATGCTGTTGAATACCTATTATAAATTTAAATGTTTGACATATTTATGTCATTATTAAAAATTTGTAACAAATGTAGTAACCAATCAAGATTCATGCTAAATACAACATTTGTTAGTTTTGTGTTTAATTTTATAATTAAAGTCAAAAATTTTATTAAAAAAAAAACTATAAAGACAAAGACAGATCTAATTTGATCATTTAAATAAAAATACTATTTGGTATAAAACATCTCTGAACAAAAATCGTTTTGAATATAATTTCATAAATCTAAAGTCCAAATCCACTAGAGTGATCAAAATGAATTCCGCCTCCAAATTGCTGAGGAGCAGTTATTGCATGTGAATCAAATCCAGCGCCTCCTCCAGCAGCCGAATGAATCGCAGCTGATGACAAACCGAAGTTATGTTCGTTTTCTTTATAACTAGAATACAATACAGGGCTTGTTTCGCCACTCTCATGACTGTAGGAGGCTAAAGCTTGACCCCCATGTGAACCAACATCATAGCTGGACAATGCACCAGCAGAATATGAATCAATTCCAGCATGATCTGCACTTCCTTGCTTATATCTTCCTGTTTTGCCATGAGATCCACCTGATAGGAAACTTCCTCCAAACAGGCCTGCATGTCCTGCATCTGAAATAATAAAAGAGAGAATATTGAAGCTCATGTGGAAACATATCAGATTTAATTATTGTTATTAATAATAAGAAATACTCCTACCTGCTTCTTTTGTCAAATCGAAAGTGATGCCTTTATGAGCAGATGCGCCAGCTCCAATGATGCTGACTCCTCTATGATGATCATTATTGATCAGGGGATATGCACTAGCATCCTGATGAAGGCCTCCATGGAATCCACCATAAGTTCCTAAACCACCTCCTGGTTGAGCACTTTGATGAGGAACATCATATCCTTGATTTATTTAATAGAAAATAAGGAAATAATATGAAGTAATAACCTTTTCTTTTTTTTTTTAATAAAAAAGAAAGTTGTTTACCAAAAATTGGGATTGTGTAAGCCTCATCAATAGATTCCAATACTAATAAAATACTACAGATGAATAAATTCTGTAAATAAATAACATAAATTAGTATAAACTAATTAGTAAAATACTATAGATTTAAATATAGCTACCTTGATGTTAAACATGTTTGCGCGACCTCTTCAAACTGTGAACTAGCAGACTTCTTCAAGTGAACTGGTAATCCAACGAAAGTATTCACTGCTTTTATACACAAATTGTGATTACACGTGGAATGGGAATTTTAGATGAAATTCGCAACATAGTGTATGTAGGCACGCTTTGTCAAAGAATATCCATATGCACAGCCTTATGTACTATTCTATCATCAAAATTAATCATTTTTATCGCATGCATTTCCAAATTTCAATAATTTCTGTGCATTGCATATAACAAATTGATTTGGGCTCATAGTAGCAATAAATTTAAGAAATTTTAAGGCAAAAGTTCAAAAATTAAACAATTTTTAACTTTAACAATTATAATTTCGTAACAGACAGAATTAATTTCTTTGAATGGCATTAATCTTGTAGGGAGAAACAATTTCTTTGTGTGCAATCCTATTGCAAATTATTTTGTCACAAAGTAAAGAAAACAACTATCATCATATTCATTCAAGCACAGCTTGTGCACTTCTTTACTAGTACCATAGTACATGCTATTTGTCATTATTATTGACTAAACTTACTGACCGTATCCAACATAATAATGAACGTTATTTCAGGGAAAGTGATCATACTTTCATACAAACCGCATCCGGACATAAGTGTAAGGTATAACGGTTTAAATTTATCAAATCATCGTAGTAGCTTTAACGAGATGATAGCTTTTATAATATCTCTTGAACTACGCGAATAAGAAAGATCAAGAAATCAATGGCAAAATTCTTCTAGTAGATGTTATCTTTCTATCTACAGCCACTTCGAATGTGAAATGTTTAATTGTTTCTCGGCTGCTCTTTTTCATGCCTTTCTCGTTCATATTTAAAAATGAAAGCAATGTCTACATACTTTCATTTTCATAATATAATTGTTTATTCATATATATATATATATATATATATGTATATATATAATAAACTAATATGTATTAGCAACTTTTATCATTAAAAAAAAAAACAGAAATTGCAATGTTACTATAAAAGAAGTGCAAAAGATATGTGAATCTATTCAATATTTTCAGAAAATAAGATAAATGCAATTACATTCACAAAATAAAATTATTGCTTATAAAAGTATATTATACAGAATAACAGCATTATAACATTTGTACTTGTTTTTAAAATATACAACAGGATTTTTCTCATCTGTAATCTTTATATACATAGCAATGACATGTCATTTATTGTTCTATCATTCATTTATTTGATTATATCTGAGGTCATTGATCTCATAAAAATTATATTACTAACAATATGCTATACATAATTTTCCATTGATAATTATATCTAAATTCCATCTAAATCACACTTTTCATCTGGAATCAATTTTTCAAATAAATCCTTAACAAAATTTGATTCAAATTCACTGTGTTCTTCAACACAAATTTCATGGTTTGAACGATATATTTCTCCTTCTATTATATTGTTAACTAAAGTTAACTTATCATTAGGTAACTCATCAAGGAACTTTAAAATATCATTATCGAGATCTACATTGAATACAGATTCAAATGATAACTCATTATCATCATTTATAACTAAATTTAAAGGTTCTTCTGCAGTTAAAACATCAATGTAATTTTTAGTTCCTGGTAGAATTTGAACATCACTTAAAATCTTAAACTTATAATTATTGTCAATATTATTGAAATATTTATTAGGACAATCTGTAACTTTGCTATTAATAGCTGGAATCTCCTTTTCTACTTTACTAGCAGCAACAAGAACATTTGAATTAGTAGATATGTTGTTTAAATCATTAAGAACATTACTTATAGCATTAGCATCATAATTTGACTGGTTTCGTATTGCATTCTTAACAAATCGTTTTTCTTTCTTCTTTTTTTCACGTTTATTTTGAACTATTTCCATGAACTCATCAAAAGGGCGATCAACCAGGAGCCAAGAATGACCCTTTGGATATGTGCAATTCTTAAAAAAACACATGTAAACTGCAGAATTAAGATTGATTTGTTGTAGTTGAAGTGTAGTTTTGCGTAGATGTTTTGCACAAGAAGGGCACTCGATTTTTTCCTGCAACATTATATGTTTTAACGAAATTCAATATGTGTATATTGTATTAGCCATAGATATTACCTGCATCATAAAGAATTCTGAGTTTGATTGATAAAATCACAGTTTATAAACTGTGATACAATTATATGATAAATGGTTTACAAAAATTAGGTTAGATTTGTTCTTAGCTGTTTGGATATAAGAACCTTCTTTTTAAATAACTCTTATTAAACATTTATTATTTCAACTATGTAGTATTAATAAACAGCAAATATGGTAAAATATTTTATTGTTGTTCAAAAATTTAATCAAAACTGTTTTAAGAATACATGATCTTAAAAACAAATATTTACACAGCCTTTTATATAATCATTCTTTAAAACTTTACTAATACAAATTAAATATAAACATCATTTGGAAAAACAAGCTTGGCACAGCTGCATTTGTTCCAGACTTCTTTTTTTCTTATACTAAATTCAGAGGTTAAAATTAAGTACATAAAGTCATATTAAAAAGTAACAAGGAAGAAAAGACAGCAGTAGCAGATTGTAGCAATTGCCTTATGAAATTAAATTAAAAATGTGTTCAAAATTGGCATATAAAATATTTCAATTATATGTGCAGTAAATGCATGGCACATTGCAAGCATCATTAAATCATATCAAGCGATTTTGCTTGATGTAATGAATGAGCAGCGAGTAAACGAAACGATATTGTGAGATGGTTTGCACCATGTAAGGCCGTTGATGTCGCAAAAGTTCTACAACTCTTGGTATATCCACTTCCTATAATGAAAATACATTAATAATCATATAATTTATTTAAATTTTTTGATACTTACTTGATTGTGATCAACAGTATAAAGCAACAAATCACATAAAACTGTCAACCCTGTTCGACCAACTCCAGCTGTACAATGTACCAACACAGGAGGATTCTTATTATGTCCCGGGGGAATTTCCTCCATTGAATGCTGTTGCACGGATTGCAACTCTTCGAGAAAACCTGAAAATGCGCTACAGACCTAGGACATCCGTGGTCACCCCAATCAGTATAATGGAGATGCCAAAGTGTGCGATATCTTCTCGTTAAAACGTGGCACAGGCGAACTTTGCTTGTTACACAGTGTCCTGTTTTCTGTGAAAATTCCCATAGTATTTGATATTCCTGGAAAGCACAATTTTAATATTAACATGATTTTCCAGTTCAGAAATACTATTATGTTGTAACTTTTACGAGCATAAAATAGTTGTTACCTGTCCAACATGAACACTACGACCACATGAATCCGGTATATAAGTCATATCTTCATTGGCTTCAGTTAGTTGGACAACTAGGTAAACCTCAGACTCCCATACGCACTGCCAGAAATAGGGAAGGATGACGCGTGTGGGACCCTGGGCAGCAATATAAAATCGCTGTTTACTGCCGACTGTTGCCTAGGAATGATAAAAGAATACATAACAATACTAACTACAATTATCAGCAAATTGATTTCGAATAATAAATTTAGCTTTAATTAAACATTTGAGAAACTGAAAGATAAAAGCCTATAATAATTCCCCACAATAGAAAAATCACTTACAGTCATATGTGAAGCATTAATATATCCAAATTTATTTTCCCTTGTGGGTGTCAATTTGATTCGATTATCCTCGTAAGGTAAAACATCCTGGAACCGATTGAAAGCTTGCGTTTCTGGCAAATGACCTGTACTATAATCGGCGTTTTGCTTCTTTTTCGGTATCTTATCAAATTCAAAAAATAACTGATTGTCGCTGAGTTTGTTTTCCAGAAGTTGGCACTTAAAGAGTAATAACTTAATACAATTCTGATTTTTGATTTTTGTAATAAACAATTAAATTTTATCAATTTCGCTTACCATAGTTTCCTTGCTAATAGAAGGTGGTAAGGCTAACCTCGGCAAACCAGTGCTCCATCGATGCCTATTATTACTTTGGTTTTTATCTTTCTTATCTTTTTCCTTCTCCCGACCTAATGTAGCGCTTTTAACTTTCTCGCTACTTTTGCTGCGTCCCATTAATAAGGCCCAGCGTTTCTTTTTCTTCTGTCCAGTACTATTAGGAGATGTTGTATTGGCGTCCGAACTAAATGTGTTGTCTCTTAGATTCTCCGCATCCGTGAAATGTCGACTGGACGTGGAAGAATTCAAAGATGACGAATTCTGGTTTATAATAAAAGTATTGGTCCGACTCATTGGAGTTGGTGTTTCAGTTGTCATATTTGATTGTCCTTGATGTTGCTGATGTAGTTGCACAGGAGGCTCTACTTTTAGGCTAGACCTCGATATGTTAGCATATACATTTTCCTTGGATGTAGCAACTTGTAAAGAATGATTGTCGCAAGGAGTTACTTCAGGCGCTGACTGTATACTCTGAGTCCTGGCGCGCATTGCATCTCCGTTAATATCGTGCTGCCAAGTGATCGGTATATTTTCGTAGATCGGTTCCTGTGAACCTTCTAAATTAGTTTCAGCACTATTGGTGCTGCTCGGAACGATTGCGTTCCTTGTTACAATAAATCCTTGCGTGGAGAGTTGGTTGTCCTCCAAAATTTGTTTCATATTAGAAGGCATACAGTATATTATATTTCCATGTTCATCGTACACCTTTTTGATGTGTTTGGTAATATTAGGATTTTCCACAATGACAGCTTGATGCGGCCTCCCAAGCATGTTATTGTTGAAGACGGAGGGAAGATTTTCGTAGGTACCATGATGCGCTGGTAAGTAACTCTGAGAACGATGAACATTATGGTGCATTGCCGACTGCTGGTATCTATAGTGATTCATAAAATTACCCGTTGAAACAAGATCAGGACTGCTGCCACTGACCATGTTAGTAATGAAAGTGTTGGTAGGTTTAGACATCGGGGACATGCCGATGCCCGCCAGGTCTGGGGTGGAATTGCTACTAATTCGGTTATTTGGATATGGGGGTGGTGGTTTGCACACGTGTAGTAGCCGCATTTGTTCCGATAGTGCAGAGTCGTAGCGTTGACTATCCGACAATATCTGCGATTGCGAGTAGTTGGGATTAAACATCGTCAGATTTTTGGACTCGATGTTATTGTGCGTTACATCGGGAAACCGCAAATGTGAAGAATATTCTCGTATCTCGGGCTGTGAACTGTATACGCCTACAGTGCTACGAGTTTGAAGTTGCTGCTGCGTGGCCAACGTACTCGCCGAGTTTCGATATTTCTGTTGGACGGCAGTATCATAATCAGGGGCTCGCCTGTATGATGGCAGTAAACTTCTTAATTTGTCGGTATCGGCATTGTGGCTTGTATTCAAATCGAGGCAGGATGCAGACTGGGCGCGCGGAGCAAGCCTACCCAGCGATTGCTCGTAGGCGACATCCTCGTAACTATCACGAGAGCGTTTTACTTCGGTCGTGGTTTGCTGGAAATTGGGCATGAGCTTTCCGTTGGGTTCTACTAGATTTTCATGTTGACGATAGAATGTATGTTGAAGAACGCAGAACATCCAAGCGTTTTTGGCACTTTCAACATCGGAAAAGTGAAATATTTCGCCCTTGTCACCATCAACGACAGATTCAATTGTGAAATCCCGTTTGTTATTGATTACGTTGCGAATATCTACCCAACTAACAAAAAATTGAATTAGTTCACCCTTTCTTTTGTTTTTTTATTTGATTTTAATAGAATTCAAAGTATAATTAGTTAGTTACCCATAACTTTTTCCATTGCGTCCACTGGGATAAGTCATCGTGACACCAGTGAGAGAAACAGCGACAATAACTTCTCCGTTGGAGCGATCTTTCGCGACATACGTCTCCTGGCCGTATCCGTCGAGATGCTGGCATGCGCAAATGTAGTACTCCTCGGCTATGCCTTGGGGTATGTTGTGAAGAGCAGCGTGCTGTCGAATCGCAGCATCTGTTAGCTTTTCTAGGTATTCAGGATCCGTAAAACACTAAAATAAAAATTTCTATTAATATAAAAACATTACAAGAGAATTCAGGTGACAATAATTAAATTAAATGTCAGATAAATTAGTTAACATATAAACCAGTGTCCAAATTTTACCTTTGGAAACAACTGAAAGTCCTTTAAATAATGGGCAGTGTGTCTCTCAGCATCATAATTTCCAAATTCAGCTTGCATGCAGAAACTGGCAAGTTCAACACATTGTTGTGGGGTACAACTGATTTTTCCTTCAATCACATCCAACTTCAATTGAAGAAAATAATGATTCCTATCAACCAACCAAAGATTAATTGTACAAGAAAGCCTATTAATTTTAAATTTCTAAAGGAATACAAACATTATGTACTTATAATAAAAAAATCCAGCTTACTTAGTGACTTCATCATTGAACAAATGAACACCAGAGACCACATAATACATAACTCTTAGATATACAAATAAGTGCATCGAATGTTTATCCAATTGACGTTTAATAGGTCTATCGAGCTCCAACCAAGTCAATGCATCTCTTGCTCTGCTCATGTATTGCAAGCCAAAGAACTTCGGCTGCTGCAAACCCAATTTCTGACACACTACATCAAGACAATCCTGACCAGTGCTCTCTGATGAAAGTGTGCATTCAACATTAGTGCCATCAAGAAGTTCCACGCAGATGACAAAGAGTGATTTAGAGACGACGTTATAATGTCGCGATTTTTTCAGCTTCAGTTTAAACGGCATCTTTGTAAATTTACTTCAGGAAATCAGAATGGAAAGCAGCATCCCTCGACTGAAGCTTTTTTAGAGCACAGTTTTATATTATAAATTATGAAAACTGAGAAATAGTACGTACTTACGGAGATTGCAACATTTAGTGAGGGCGCAATTTATTTTAATTTCCAATGCTTAGAAGGCACAACCACAGTTCATCTGAGTTGTGGCACCAGTTGATAATTAGGTGAGCTTATTTATATTCCAAACACAATTTTGACAGTACTTGTCAGAATTGCTCATAATGGCTAGTAAAATGCAAAGGCGTACTGAACAAAGTCTAGGAGGTGCTGCTTTCTAACGCAGATTTGCGGTACTAATAAATAATAGAAAATTACAAGAGGTAAAAATTATTGTAAAAAACAGGTACATCTGTGACTGAGGGCAGAAATCTTGAGTACGTTCACGTTCTGTCATCTTCAATTTTAACAACTTTAAGACAGTTTATTTTGATTGTTGTTATATAAAATTTAAAATCTCAGATTACTTATACTAGTTTTACCATAAATACTATTTTACGTAATATTTAATTACTTTTTCAACGATATTTGCTAGTCTCATTAATTTCAGATAATTAGAACAGTAGTTATTGCTGATTGAATATTTAAAAATACTACATAAAATATAACATTTTTTAATCAGCTTTTAATATGTTTTTACAAGTTTAACGTCTTTAAAGAGCCTATACAGATTAAAGTTTTGGGTTAAAAGTTGTCTCACTTTGCGATGCGACAGGTACGCTGTCTGAAGCCGCAGGAAGTTGAAATAAGCATCATAAGAAAAGAAATTTAGTGCAATTCAACCCAACTTAAGAACATTTTTCGTATTGACTGTCGTTAAAGTGTTGTTTATTCAAAAGTGAAAGTCTAAAATCGATAAATATTTGACTTTTTCTAGTAAAAGATTATAGTAGCGTCGAAACGAAATTAGATAGAAATGCGAATTTGGTTCCTACGGGTATAACTTAGCGAAGACTACTAATGAGGTTTTGAACATATACATATTACATTACCACTTAATTGTAATTAACAGAAACACACAGAGAAATCGTGTCTTTGCTCACCAATCTCAATCAGGGGCTCCTACAGAAACACTCCTATAGTAATTAACAAACTTCAGATAATGTTATTTTTCATGTTTTAAATTAGGTTTTTGCTGGTAATTTCAAAATTGTTTGAATCAAGAGAAACAGTTGAATCAAAAACTTAACGATTAGTAAAACATTTCTTTCTTTTAAATATTTAATAACTAAAAATTAATATTGTTTATTAAGCAATAAAAACCTAAATTTTACTTTTTATAAGATTATTTTATGTGTTTTTTTCCTTCAAATAGTATAATTTGCTCTGATCCCAAATAAGTAGCAGTTTGATTAAAGATCTTTTAGTTTAAGAACTATCTTGCACATTATTTATAAGATAATTTGAATTTGAATATTTGAATTTGAATATTTGAATTTGAATATTTGAATTTGAATATTTGAATTTGAATATTTGAATTTGAATATTTGAATTTGAATATTTAAATTTGAATATTTAAATTTGAATATTTGAATTTGAATATTTGAATTTGAATTTGGCCAAAAAACTTTTTAGGCTTTTTTTCGCCTTTCTAAGCTTTTTTGGCTTTTTTAGGCTTTTTGGGACTTTTTAGTATTTTTAAGTTTTTTTTGGCTTTTTTAGCCATTTTAGCTTTTTTTGGACTTTTTAGGACTTTTTAGCTTTTTTAGGCATTTTTGGACTTTTTAGGCTTTTTTGGCTTTTTTAGCCTTTTTTAGTCTTTTTAGCCTTTTTAGACATTTTAGGTTTTTTTGGCTTTTTTAGCCCTTTTTGTTTTTTTTTACATTTTAGTTTTTTTTGGCCTTTTTATAATATTAAAACACAAACTTCAAATTTTTAAATTAATATTAAATTTATTTGTTTTTATGTTCAGCTTAATAAAAAAAGTTTACAACTCTACTATTATAAATATTATATTACAAAAAATTCAAATATTTATTTAACAACAATAAATTCATATATTTTTATTAATTATTTCAGTTGTTATTGCTAACTATTTAAAAATACTACGCAACAAGACTATTTTTTATTAAATATTTAAAATTTTTGAAATGTAGAATACACAATCAAAAATTTTTTTTTAAATAAATATTTTTA
>JARJDU010005358.1:0-11068 GCA_030264695.1 Lissagria laeviuscula
AATATCTTAGAGCTAGAAATAATCATGGAACTTGATTAAAATAAGCAATTTTACTAAGTATCCTGTCAAAAAATAATACATTAAACACGCGTTTTTGGTTCGAAACTAGGTGGTTTGATTTGCACGGACTGTCATTGAAACAACTTTTAGGATTTGTGCATGTATGTGTGTGCATTTGCTTTTGTATTCTTTTTTATAGTTACTCACGCTGTATATGAATTATTTTATACTAAATCAAACAAAATATGCAAGAAAAATTATCTTGCTTGCTTAATTTACCTCAATAGACATGAACTGTATAGATAACTATGTAATTTCTACAAATTACTCTATGCTATTCTAATGCACTACTTGTAAAATTGAATAATAATTTTTTTTTAAAAAAGAGAATAAAAAAGAAGTTTAGGTGAATAAGTACAACATTCTATTAATGTTGTGAAAGCGATTACAATTGTAGACTTGTGTTTATCGCGATAGGGCTTAGTTTTGGAAACATTTCAGTACTTCTTGTATATAATTGCCACAAATTTAATTACCCTAATATTTATTTGTAATTAAGAATTTGATAAGGAATCGACTCATATATACTAATATATGATTAATAAAACAAATTAAAACATTGGTCAATAATAACATATTTCGTGTAATATTCTAAGGTGTATTTAATTTTAATCGCTTATATTTACTGATTTACAATGTCCCCTCATACAATAATATATTGACAATATGGAAAATTAAATATACAATAACCTAGAGCAAGAATGAATCATAGAACTTGCTAAAATTAAACAATTTCACTAAATGTCCAATCAAAAACTAAAATATTAAACACGTGTTTTCGGTTCTCAATTGGATAGTTTGATCTGCACGGACTGCCATTGAAACTATTTTTGCATTTTTTGCTTGAGAGTGTGTGCTTTCGCTTTTGTGTGTTTTTTATGAATCCACTCGCAATATATGAATTTTTTCATAGCAAATCAAACAGAATATGTAAGAAAAATTATCTTGTTTGCTTGATTTACCTCAATAGACATGAACTGTATTGATAACATAGCAATTCTTACAAATCAGTGCATGCTATTATAATTAATTAAAAGAACTGGTGATAATGATACAAGAGATTTTAGAGGTTTAACATTGCAAGGACCAGATGGGTAGTTAATGTACATAAATTTTAATTTTGTATAGTCCGTTTATTTATGTACATCTCTGTGTATGAATGAGCTCATAGCTCATACGCTACAGCGGCTGGTTGAGAGTAGAAAAGCCCTGCATCATTGTTTTATATTGGTGTAGGTGGTCAGCAAGGGTATTGTGTTTACGCGTTGATATACAAAAGAATAGCGCTGCTTGGCTAGCTGGTCATACTTTAATTGCGGTACTTAGTTACGTTGTCAACGTGTGCAGGTCACTTGAATACTACGTCACGGCGTAGAGCTATAAATACCAATTAAAGTGGCTCCTACTCATGCTTCTTGCCAAGTCTAGTACACCAACCAAATTTTTAAGTTTAAAACAAAATGGATCTGTGTACTTCTGTAAACATACAAGTAGAGTAGAGAAAATACTTTAATGCATTGCATTGCGTGTAGGTCGTTTGGAAAGATGGGAGGAGACTACAACCAGGTTTAATGATAGGGTGTCATCTTGAAGTAGAGATGTTAGGAGAAGACAATAGATCTGTTGGAGATTAGCGTTGCTTTTAGCACTTGGGTGGTTATATACGAGCAGTATTGTATAGCATCTTTGGTTGTAAATAAAACGCGCATTGATTCTTCCTAGAAGTGAAGATCGGGCTTACTAGCTAGCGTGTGGTTCTTGCCTTCTGTCGCACCTTCGTTGTGGGAGATCACGGCTGGCATAGAACGCTTTTAATTACAGTTATAATGTGAGTAGTTATACTCAGTACCAATAGCAGTTATAGTTATGTGAAATAAAAGCCAATATGTGAAATTCTTGCTTGAAGTAATATTATATGTTTGGTATAACCCGCATAAGCCATTTTTACAGACTTTTGTAATTTGTCTCTGATAGTCTTTTTGAATAATTAATTTTAATTTTTTTTTCTTTAAGCTATTAGGTGTAAGATGCTGTATAAGAATTCTTAGTTTGACTATTGTAGGTGTTAGAAATTTGTGATAATTATGTAGGTGCGAGCCATAAGTCTTAAGTTTTGCAGGCTTATTATTGTTTAAACATATTTAATTGCTATTTTACTTGAAACTGGATAGTTAATCAGTTGATCAAGTTTATTGCCAATAAAGTCACACCTGTAACAAATGCAAAAAACATGACGTTTAATCGATCGATTGTTTTTGAAGATCCTGAATTAGAGAATACTATGGAAGAAAATTTATTTGTTGTTTGTTACATTGTTACATGTGCTTGCAGGTATCGGTAGATCAAATGCACCGGTTTAACAACGTGTGGGGCAACGATTTGAATAAAGTTTTCTTTCTGCTAAATTCATAATAAATACATATTTTAATATAAACATTCACCTTTCATGGCTGTGTCGTGCGGCTTTGTGTGCAAATGATAAAATAATGCGGGATGAATATATCCTCGAGGTATGTGCACGTATGAATAACCAAACAATAATTTAAATATACCACAAATACGAAATTTAAAGAAAGATATATGCAGTTTCTAACAGTAGTTATAAAGAAAATTTATCATTAAATGTCAATATTATGTTAAAATCTTTAAAGATTCCTTAACAAACAAAAAAGCAATCTGCTCATTTTAAGTAATTGAACACAAGCACATAATCTGTAAATAAGCATTTAATAAAAGGGTAATTTAGCACGTTGTTGATTCTCTACAACAAGGTAATAGCATCAACAAACATAAGCAGTATAAGTTAATTAAATTAATTAAATGTTTTGCTCGTGACTGAACGAAACAGACCTGAATAATTTGCAAACTTTTATAACTGCCACTTTTCTCAATATAAACAAGCATTTTATATAAAAAAATTTATAAAAATAGCCTATATATATGGCTTAATTTACGTTGAATTGTGGGCGTAGGTAAATGTAATCTCATGAGAATAAGAAACTCTGCTATATTCGCCTACACTTTCCAATACAACTTACTCTCATGCATTTTTCGTACTCACATAGCGTGTGTGTGCACTTCGATTGCTTCAATTTGGAGTGCATAGCACGTTGGATCACTAAGTAGAAAATTACACATTTAAAGGTACTTAACGTATCCCATTCGACTTGAATTATGTTTATGCCAGTCTCGTGCTAAACATGTCTGCCACCAAGTGATGGAAGTTCTCGTTACTTAAATCTACAATATTCCTGATAGTAAGCTTTAATTTAATACATTTTTGAAGTAGTCTGACTTTTCATGCAAGCAACTCAATGGTTGATAATAACAGAGAAGTTGAGTTTTAGTCTTAATTAGAAATTACTGAGGGTATTATCACCCTAGTAACGCATCGCCCCTTTTTTATCAAAGACATTTTCTTCTCTTTACTTGATTTTAAATAAGAGACTAATCTTTGTATACACGACAATCTTGACAGGTAAAAATTGTGAAATCAAAAGGAGCAATAGAGAACTAATTACAGAGTGGCATCAATGGCTAATTTCATGTTAGGGATGAAGTTTCTATCGCCTTTGGCAAGCAAAATTAAAGTATCTGAACAAATCATAAAGTATCTCTTAGAGAAAAGTATTTAGACGTAACAAAGTTAAAGAAATTTAGCAATCATGGAAGAAACCCTTTCGATGCTACGCAATTTTAATTAGATGCAATCAGGTATCTAAAGTTAATTAAAGTATGACATTCATTTGATAGAATACTAAGATAATTTTTAAATTACCATTATATACTCATTATTGTTATAAGCAATAACAATGAACATTTTTAGAGATGTACATAGTCTGATGAGAACCTGCTGATTAAATAACATAAAAATGTAATAATGGTTCATTTGGTTAAATGTCCAAAAACGCAGATTATATGAATTTGTAGTAGTTTTCATCATCAAAACGAAAAGGGAATCAACCGATCATGCAGGTATAGGCTATAAGTTGATGCAGGTAGCCCACCATGAACATTATGCAGTTCAGGATCATTGCATGCCATGGATATAAACACGAACAAATTAAATTCATCCGAAAACTAATAAACTTAAGTAAAGGTTACTCAAGCTAAGTACTAGGTATTGAAAGTGGATGTGGGTTTATTGTAGTTTCTGGACATCATGCCATTATTTTCTTGAAAAACAATAAAAATGAGTTAAAAACCGTTTAAAAACATATTACATACTTCCAATATACTTCTGAAATAATATGTCAAGTTTCGACTTTTAAAATTAAATTTAATATTACTTCGAATGGTTCACATCCCAAAAATTCAATTACAAGACTATTTGCTATGCTCCCTTTTGCATTCGGTGAGAATTGCGGTGTCACAAAGCATCTGTTTCCGATCAGGATCAGAGCGCACCCCCTCAAAAAACAGAAACACGCGATTGTCTCGCCCTTTCACAAAAGAGAAACTGGAACTATTTCGGTTGGCTTGTTACACTTACATTTCAACATTGCGAACTGAAATCCTACTAATTCGGCTTAGAAACCCTTTCCTTTCGCAAGACAAGGCCTCACACATCTCTATATACGACGAGTGAGCTAGCTAAAAGGGCGGCGATGTGGATGCATCGGCGATATCTATTCAATTCCGCGCGACTGTTGCGGCTGCGGTTCTTATTTACATTTGGCAGTTGGAGTCTGAGCTTGAGTAGAGTAGCTAGCATGAAAGTGTGAAGCCAAGCGAAATATTCTATTTCCAATATCACTTCGTAGCTTTGTCGATGTTGCGGCCGCAGCTTTGAAAGGACCTATTGTGGTCTTGTCATTCGCATTGGTAATGCGCGGATGATGTTGCCAATGCCACTACTCTGGATTCATTTGGGTATAGATATTTATATGCAGATATCTATATATTAAAGGAACAGTCAGTTGTGAATATATAAACTGATAGTGATAATATATGTAGAGATGTCAGTAGTTTTCGTCAAGGACTGGAAATGACGTCTGAATTAACATGCGAGAAATTAGATCTGGAGATGATAGAAACTTCTAAATTTTTATCTTTTAGATATTGCAAGTAGCTAGCATATTGTTTCCTATAAATTAAATTCTGCATTTTTTACAAAGGGGAGAGACTAGGAATGTGTTAGGGAGACATCTTTCCCTTTAGCAGTTCGATGTCCTTGCCGAGGAATTTCCTGTAACATGGTAAAAGCTTTATGATATTACGGATCTGCAGGCAGCAGCTGGGGTACATGCTTTTATTTTTTATGTATTCATATATCAGGGATACATAACAACGAAAACTCAATTTTGGCTGAGATCATTAGACGCCGGCGCCTTCGCCGCCAATGCAGGGGCAGATGCGTTATGGCCATCTCTTTGTATCGAGAGGTTAACTGCGTCAAATTGAACTCTTGGGTTCAAACTTCATACAAGGAGTTTGTAAATTGTTAATTATTAACAAACTACGTATTTACTAGTTTTCCCAAAAAATGTTTTCCTAGAAACATATTCACAATCAAAGATTACCAGCAATGATTGAAATGTTTTGGTGATTTTAGTCATTAGTTACTATGATTACCAAGAACTTGCGACGACCTTGTATATCACCCTACAAAAATCGAACTGTGGGGTCGAAGGGTGGTCACGACATCTTTCTTTCGATTTTTTTTAGAGCTTCTTGTGAGGGGTGCACATATTACACAGTAATGTCCGACTCTGCTAACCAAACGAGATTGCGGGATTTCTAAGGTCCCCACAAGTACCATAATAAAATACATATTTGGTGATCGAACGCCCGCCCTACAAGACGTGCTAAAACAAAACGGATCATAACTATCACGTCCCTAAATCTGACCCTTGCATCTAGATCATAACCAAGAATCTACCAGATTTTTATCTTGTAAGAGTAGCAAACTAAGGGCTGGAACTCAAGAGAAGGAAACAGTTTTAATCTTGGAATAATGCCACTTGATCCGCCCCAGATGATGACAAAGTGCCGGACGTGTGCAGAGCTATAGCAAACATATGTCTGTGCTAATCCCACTTTTGACAAAAAATAATAAACAACTACATCTTAGAAAAAGTAGTGGGCGTAGGTTGTGCGTGCGTGCGATGTTATGATGTTATACTTTCGTATTTATGGCATCCTGCAGGATTTCTTATACTTTTCTTGAGATTTCAACAGGGTGTTAGACATGCAATTCTAGGGTGTTAAAGAGGCTTTAAGTTAAAATAAAAATGAAAAAGTGTGAATGCTTTTGGAAAGCTTTCGCGTCAGACCGGAAATCATATGTCAAGTTATTTCTCGCCCGCCCGCTAGCACTTTCTTTAGCTTTCTAGCAACATAAATGCATTTCAAAAGACAGCAGGTTAATGCAACAAGCTGCATGTTTCAGGAAGTTGCAAATATTATCTATTCATGCGTGTTGTTTGACATTTTCTTATTCATGTTTAGGGTTGGACGACGATGCATCCAGGCACGTTCTTTTTCCGAAAAGCTAGTGACAACTTGAATATTTGCCTATGTCAACCCAGCCAAACGCATGTTTTATAAATAACTGAAAGCAATCGTTCTGCCACTGCGTTTATGTCTATTTTGGTGTTAAACGCCGATTCCACCCACGACGAACGCGATGACAACTGCTAAAAGGGTGTCCTTCGATCAATCACGCCTTCCACGTGTCTCCGATGAAATATTTCTATCTGGCAGGGTATTTCAGTTGTGCAAGAACATTTGTACGAATGACATTGTTAATCGTTGGGTATTTAAATGTTAACTTGTAGAGCGGTAAAACAGATTGCATCATGAATTCTTGAGAAGAAACACACGCGTGATGGAGGGATACAACTAGTGCCAAACCAACGAAGAGAGGAAAGACTGAAGAATTTATAATTAATGATTTTTGTCAAATGCAACCAACATGTATATACGTATGTACTGAATGCAAATACTATCGATAAGCTAGGCTCATGCTGTCGACACATCCGGTTGCGTTTGTTACAGAAACATTGGTGGTTAATGTGATTTCTGGTTGTTGGTTACATGCCGTATTTATATTACTGGTGAAACAGATTGTGCGCGCGATTGCTCTCGTTCTAATTGCAATGTTAATTAATGAAAATGTTCGGTGATTATTGTACATGGACAATGTTGGTAGACCCATTAATGTGCCATACGTCAATGACAAGGCGCTAATGTTTGCTAACTTTTCATTCTATGGATAAATAAAAGAATGATCATTTATTTGATCTTTTTTTTTTGTTGTTGCTTTTATTTATAAATATAAGTTTAGAATATAATTATTAATTTTTATTATATTTATAAAGTCGCAATAAAACGGTCTTTTTTTTTACAGCTGAATAAAACTGATTTGTTGTTGCGCCATTAATAATTTTGTGTTATCAACAGCAAAATGCAGATGAAGTGTGCAATAGGCACAAGTTTATATCGCAATAAGCGTTGATTTTTTGTTTTAATGTGGCACCGTCCGCGCGCGTACCCGCGACCGTTTGTAATTTATCGGGGACGATAGCGCTAGCGCACTAATTAAAATTTAATACCGACGCAGTAAAAAGTTTCATATTACTCGTTAATCTACCCCTAGCCTCAGTAGATTTTATTTAGGCAGAAATGCAGAAAATGCACCGGTAATAGTTTGTGAAAGCATATGCTTTACCGAACTAAAAACATTTAGGGCTGGCAAAACTATTACTCATTTATTTATAAACATTAGAATTGCTATATTTAGTATTAGACTAAAACTATATTTACCACATTGCAGTCTTACCCCTTAAATAAACAATTTTCTCTTGTATAACGTATTGCCAAGAATATACTTCAGAAATTTGTTAAAATAGGGTGGCAAATAGCTAATGTTTACGAAAAAGAGTAAAAGTGAAAGAATTTAGAACCATTTCTTTTTTTTTGTCCTATTTGCTCCACTAAGTGTTTTTCTTGTGATTAAAGCACTACCGACTTTTAATGCATACCGAGGCGTTTATGGCACGTGCTTGTTTTGCTAGAATTCAAATGTTGAAGAATCACATGCGCCCAGTTCATTTAAATTTATATTTTAAAAGAAAATATATTTACTTAGTTCTTGTTTCTATATTAGCCTTGGTAGAACACTATAATAACTGTATGCAGATATAAATATGTCTAACCCTATATGCACAATTTATGTATAAAATTAAATAGTAAGTTATTTACAATAATCGTGGCGCGTCTACTGTAAACATTGAAAACTTCCAGAACGTTCATACGTAGCTAAACTGCGCAACGCACAATGTTTTGTTCGGTATGTGTGCAGCGGAAGGTTATCGCGATAAGCAGATTAAACTAGTTCGGTGTCTCTTCGAGAATATTCTTGTCTATTTCTGATTGCATTCAGTGCTCTCGCGACGGTTATGTACGCATCAATTCGCAATGCGTATACGCGGTTTTAATATTAATTTTTGATGAAATGTGATAATGTGATCCTTATTTTATAAATGCGTAATTCGTTAGTGTGTGGTGATAACTTATTGTGTTTACTAAATAAATTAACCCTGTTTGGTATCATCATTATCACCGGAGTCTACTTTTCTAGATCTGCATATCATGGTAAGTATTTATATTGTTATTTACTTGTTGATATAAGAAATTTATGGATTACTTTAATTTATTTTGTCTCTTTGTCTAGAAAATACATATTTTGCATTTGAAAATTAATTGATATGTTTTACAAGGTGCTAGCTAATTCTTTATACAAGTGAAGGTTCCTAAGAAGCCGTAGGTAGCCTTATTGGAACCAATTTTATATTTTATATAATCACCAGTAGCGCAACAGCCAATAGTAGGGCCTAGGTCTACTTACTTTCTCCCCGACTGACCGAATCTTGCTCCTAACTTTGTTTTTATAAAAGTTACAAGATTTTATAACTAATTCTGTTTCAAATTTCTAAAACCATCAAATTGTATACCTATATTGTGCCTTGTTTAAATATCGAAAAAATTGATAATAGTAGTTTAGATTTCGACAAGAGAATCAAAAACAAAATTCAAATTTGAAATAATGACGAGGGTCGTGATGTGAGTTACACCAGGTAGACGGAGGTTAAATTGAGAAAAGTGAATGACGTTTAGACAACCTGAATGCAAGGTACCTCACTGATCTTAGGAAATGAAACCGCTATTTAGTTAATTAAATGGCGACCTTACCCAACTTTCGCCTAAGGGTTTTACCAAAGTAAGCTTTTAGAACCACTTATTATGTAACTATGATGTCCGGTTGGAAGGTAACGATAGTTGATGTGAATATAGACTTTTAATATAGTTCGTAATCGTTTAGTTTTTAATATTATACACTGGGCATACCTTCAAAAAGCAAGACATTTAAAATTTTATTTGATGGTTGCATTTATATCGAAAGAAGTTTTATGCAACGGATGGTATATGAATGTCGGCAGCTTTGACTATAACCTATAAAATGTTAATGCGTGGCAGTGGAGGCGAATATGAGGCATGAAACGAGCATTCGCGCGTGTTTTTGACCGTTTTGATGTCCATCAGCTGCAAAATTCTACATTAAATCGCCGTTTTAGATATCACATGCACAACGAAATTACAGCACGCCTGGAACGCTTAGGCTCCACTTCATATCTAACATAATAATAACTGAATTTTGGAATCGGTAGAATGGCGTTGGAAGCCTTTAATTTTGGTTGCTTTTGGGTACTATACTTTTATACCCATTTCCAAATTTGCATGATATCTATTCTCGTAACTACCAAATACATAAATTTTGCTTTGTTTCGGGCAGCCCGTTTATGGCACATTTAATCATTGATGTAATATAATTTGAACTCTGCTTCTCTATATAACATTTGAAGTTTCAGTAAAATATAAATATTTTACTAAATTAAATTAAACTGAGTGAAATTTAAGCATAGTCTTTTAATATTATGGTATTTTGACAAACCTTTTTGCTTCCTATGCAATTATATTCTCTTATTATTAAAGTTTTAAGTTTTTTAATCCTAAAACTTGCATTTAATGGCACGTTACGCATCACTTACTTCATCTACTAATTCCAACGATTTTCTTGCCATGCCACTGCCTTTGCTCACAGTAAATTTTTTTATCATGAAATTATAGAATTTAATTTTTTACCTGTTTTTCTCGTAGCCCTTCTATCCTTGACTACAGACTATTTATGCTAACAACATGGTTGACACCTATAATTTTGTTCAATAAAATTTTGAACTTGCTCATAACTGCGTTCCAAAATTAATTCAAATGCCATTTAAACTAAAATATTTGAACGACAGAGTCACCGTAGTTAAGCATATAGCACAAAAATTAAATAAATTATTTGCCAACAAACGAGTTCTTGAAGGATCCAAAACAGATTAATTAGAAAAAAATGTTGTCTACGTTCCCAATTTGCCTTGCTTGTTAAAAACGTATTTAACTCACTTTCCCCTAAGCGTAGTTACATAGAATGATCCACCCTAGGTTGGTTCTAGCGTTCGATTGTCCCCTTCTTTTATTTTATAGCCTAACGAGTTCAGAATACAAAACAGTAAAGCAACTGAGATACCAAACAAGTTATGAAAAATGGGGAAATATTTGAAGGACAGAAGTATGTATATCAAAACACAGCCTCATTTTGCATGTATGAGATAACTTCCTGTGGTTTTCCATCATTGTGAAGTCACGTATTTGACTAAATTGAGTTTTACATATTGATGTAAAGTTTTGTATACTAATTAATCAAATAGTGTAATATATGCTAAATCACTGGAATGACTCTTGCAAAATATAACGCATTGGTTTACGAACTAGTAAGAGCGAGTACCATATAGTAAATCTCTTACTAATGTAACTACTGACTGAATTCAATAATTAAGTGATTACTTAAGGGATTATTCGTTTAGCCCTAATTATTGTTAATTTGCTTTTTTATCTCAATCATATCGCACATAAACAAGTCATACTTTATTAAATGTATATAATCTGGATCAATGATATG
>JARJDU010005371.1:0-10693 GCA_030264695.1 Lissagria laeviuscula
GGGCCCTGGTATAAGAGGAGAGTTTGCATATGTTGGAACCAAAGAAACCCACATCTCGCACCTACTATATTTATATTTATTCTGAGTATGTTGAGCATGCCATGCGCCGAACTTCGATGCGCCCAAGCTTATCGCACATGTGTGTCGACTCAAAATCGTGATGATCGTGTTACAACGAAGTTTACCGAAACCCGGATTCGGTTTTAATAAATGAGTGACAATTGTCGTGTTTGAATCTAGGAAAAAAATTTAATTTCTAATAACTGCGAGGAGAATAGTTTTGAGGGTTGATTTCTTGCCAAATTTTATTAAAACATATTCTTAATTTTTATTGTTTTAATTTGATTTAAAATTGCATGCAACCATCTTATTGCCCGATATTATCATACATTTTATTCCGGAATAGAGTCTTAATTTGGGTTAATCCGGCCCTGACAGTATTTCTTAAAAGCTTTTAAAAGTTAAAGTTGACCTAATATTTGTTCAAGCTACATTATGATTTTAAGGAAGAAATAACCAGTTAATATTTCTATCTAAAATTAAAGTATTAAAATTAGTGACAATAAAAGTGACCTATAAATTTGGTATGAAATGTTATTTCATAATTAGTTATTTGATTAACTATTAGGAGTTATTATAAACATCGTAATTTGTAGAATTAATTTAGATTTTAGATTTTTCATATCTTAGACAAATTGCACCCAGAAAAATGCAATCATAAAAATATGTTCATTCAAATTTAAAAAACAAAAGTAACTGTTCCCAACGTAACTTGATGTCAAATTAATGTTTTGAAAAATTTTGATGTTTGAAGGTTAGCAATAAAATTGAGATAAGTGTTTACTTTGTTCGTATATAGCTCACGCCTTTCTTTCATTCTTCCCCATTTTCTTAGATTATGGTGTTTATCAAATACATAGTTCTTCATAAATTACACTAATAAAGATTAAAACAAGTAAGTATAAAATCGTTATCATCATATTATTACATATTTACATGCTTGTCATAATTTAGTGGAACAAGCACATATGCATCCTGCCTGCAAGGACTTTAATGAGAATCTAAAAAATGGTATAAATCCTATGCTACTGAAATGTGATATACAGCTCTTAGAGAAGGAATGTCTTCATCAGCATGTAAAAAGCTATGTCATGATGAAAGAATTTGATCAGACACAGTCACTAATCAATGAAATTACATCAATGTTTCCACAATATCCCAGTGGAAAATTAATTAATGTAGTTTGCAACATCCCAGTTCATATTAATGCTCGTTATGTTCTTTTACTTGCTGTTTTAAATAAATGGAAAGGATATCAGTGTCCACCATTTTCCTTAAAATGCCTTCAAGGAGAAAATAGATATAATCAATTTGATGAAATGGACATGGTTTCTAATCAAGGCAGTGTAGATTTGACTTTAAATCAAGCAGGTCCTTCACATTGTAATAATGATCAACTTTTATCAAATAGTCCTGAGCTTAATTTGATTTTAAATGAGCTGAACACTATTGAACCAAATGATCAAAATGCAATAGATGCTGTTGATTCAAGCAATTTGAGTGGATTGGATAACAATGAAGAGATTAGTGAAAATGAATCTGAGGTTGGTCCTGTGGAGGAGTATCAGAACAAACTCATTCAGAATAGTGATACTGAAGTTGAATCTGAACAAGATGATTGTGATAAGAATTGCTTGAAAAGTAAGAATATAAAAATTGGTAAGCATAAAGTTGTGATTTAAATAAATCTTATTTTTCTTCGAAGAAAATGGAGTTAACAATTTTGAAAAACATGATGGGAATAATGATGATCTTTATGAATATATGAATGAGGAAGAAATGCATGAACTCTTTGAGTATGATAAAAAGATATTTAACAGTTTACCTGATGTGCATACAGGGAAATTACAAGAACCTGGGACATCTGGAAGTAATAATTCTGAGCGTGTCCGTGATTGGCTTGGATATGAGCCACAGCCAAGTACATCAAATACTAATTATTCTACTCAAAATGATCTTAATTGGTATGTTTCTAGATAATTTTTATAGAGTTGACAGATTTTTGTTTTTTATCAGAGATTATTATCGTTATGTTTGCCTGATTTCATTTAAAGGTACAACTTTATTAATTTGAGAGATTTTTGTTATTTAAGAGGTTTATTTACCAGAAAATTTGTCCGGGTTAAAGCGGGTAGCAAAGGTGAGGTCAAATGGTCAACAAAGGACAACAAGATAAGGATGACTATGGCTTGAGTAAATGGGACCAAAATTTGCTTTCGGCTCGTGACTGATTATGGCCTGGGTATTTGATTTTTTTTTGAAAATTCGAAAAGTACTTTGTTAAGCGATGAATAATGCGTTCGTATCGTGTTCGGATTTGCGATTTTTGTCTTCTAAAAATATTTCCGATTCGAAAAAGTAAAACGATAGTTTTTGGCAGCTATAAAATTACCCCTAAAACAAATTTAAAAAATAGCTCAATTAGTATGATCACAATTAGTCACGGCGCTAACATGGAGTTTCCTATATCAGTTTGGAGGTAAATGAGCCTCTCAATGGGGGACTAAACCCTGAAACTATGAAAAATTGTGTTTTGTTTTACCTTTTTGTGATTTTTAGGATGTCAAGAATATCGTACCAAAACGATATTTCGATATAAAGCGTCATTGCAAAATTACAAGGAAAAATATTATTTTTTCCTCGAACCCATTTTTTCAAGTAGCTGCAGAAAAATTTCAGGATCTATTCATCTGCTTTCTTTCATTCTTTGCTTCTAATACGTAAAAATGAATTCTTTACCATGCAGCAGAAGAGTTTTTAGGATATTTTTATTTTTCGATTCTATATGAACATTTGAAGGTCGATTTCATGGCCATTATTTCAAAAGGCAGCCATTGTGTTCTTTTTTCGAATTTCGAAAAAATCTTATGTTACATAGTAGAGAATACAATTTAGTTTTGGATTTTACCAGCTCGGTTGTTCCACGATGTACCAGTTTTGCGCAAATCGTGCAGTTATAATGAGCGGCAACATCTCGGAGGCCACTCAAGGACGCAGCTTTCAAGGTGGTGAAAAACAATATATATATATTGACGAAAAAAATATTTCGAGGAAGTAAAAATGTTGCTCCACAACATACAAAAAGCCTGGAGCGTTTACTATATTCCCAATGTCCAAAAACATAAAATTAAGAAAACAGCTCATTTTTAAGCCTCCTGAGATTAGTTTCCTCTTAAAACTTGAACTAACTTTAAGATTAAATAGGACATATGCCAAGACTTCATTTAAACGCAATTGTTTTATCATTGTCAAAATATGTTCTAGCACCTTTATAGATATTTCAAATGACCATATACCAGAAGTCGATAATGAGATTGAAATTGTAGATAGGCCACCGATGGTATTAAAATTACCGTAGGTTTTAATTGCATTACACTAATAATATATCATTGTAATACTTTGTCTTTTAGTGCTCAAAAGAAAAAACGTAAAAGCGATTCACATTCCTATCCAATTAAGTGAGTAGTTTTATGAGATTTTTTTGTATATAATTGTACATATATAATACATTTTTAGAATGCCAAAATGGGAATCTACAACTACTAATTTTCCGATTCATCCAATACCAACAAGGTAATACCAATGATTATTATAACTTTATTTTCCCACAATCGTGTAAAAAGTGTCTACTTTGCGCACGTAAATGCATGCCTAAATGCTGTAATATCAACCTACGATGCTAGGTAATCCGCATACCTGCACCATCTTGCGTAAGTCACGGCTACCTATGATACCACTTCATGCGTTCCCTGCTGGTTAGTGGACTGACTCTCCTACGACCCTTCTAACAACATTCAACATTCGCGCTGAAATGCAGCGTTTTTCGTACTAATAATACAACATACAATTATAATCTTTTTCTAGAGATGAGGCACCAATTGTTATACCCGATGACGTCACTCTTGTTTCAACTAGAAAGTTAGTAAACGTTTTATCTGAGATCTTTCCAGATTGCGACTTAAACTATTTGGCTACTATTTGCCATAATAAAGGGTTCCATGCAGGAATTGTAGATGAATATACAGAAAAATTGCTCTGTGAAGATTATCCTAAAAAAATCGAAGAAACCGATGTAATTGATTATGACGTACAACTCGATATCATGATAAGCGTCTTACCAGATGCAGATCCGGAGTATTTATCATCTGAACTAAGCAAAATGAATAACAATGCCGAGTTAAAGTTTTTCATAAGCAATGCCTTGGAGACCCGGTCATATCCAAAAGCGGCGGATGCCGCAAGAATAAGACAAATGCACGCACAAACTAGGCAGTACACGGATGATTTTAATCCGGCAGATTTCTTAAACACTATTCCAGAACCGGAGGTTTATTTCACTGATAAGAATTTCCGGGCGGGAAATATTGACTCTTGCTCGCCAACTTATCATCATATGTTAATGTTTTTAAGGAATTTCTTCAATAAGATTAGCGTGAAACATATTAATCACGTATTAAATACTTCTCGGACTTTACTGGATGCTGTGAAGTCTCTTCATTCAAGCAAAGAAGGAATTTTGGTTTCTAAGAGGCGGCGGGTTCCTACAACGGCGTGTCATCTTAATATTCCACTTTTGCAATTGGTAAGATAATGTATTGCTGATAATAATATAGAGAAATAACTAAATATACAACTATTTCAGTTCGCATATATCGAAAATAAAGATGCAATACATCAGGTTAAGCAAGATATGATAAAGCTGGCAGCAGAACGAAAACTGCAAGCTATAGCAAACCATGAAGTCAATACCTGTTGTTGTTGTTATGATGATGAAGTAATGCCAGAAGATACATTTGCTTGTGCCAACGGCTGTTCAGCATGCAAAGAATGTATAAAAAGAAGTGTGGAAATTTTATTCTCTGAGAATATATTAAACTACCCTTGCTTAGCCGATTGCGGAGCTCATTTCTCTTTAGATATTCTGCAATCATGTCTTTCGCCAAAGATATTTTGTAAGATTGCAAAACGAAAACAATTGGATGAAGTCAAAGCGGCTGGAATTGAAGATCTGGAGATTTGTCCATTCTGTGACTTTGCTGCAATTCCTGCGCCCGATGATAAAATATTCAAATGCTTCAATCCGGAATGCATGAAGGAAAGTTGCAGAGAATGCAAGGAACCATCGCATATTCCGTTACGCTGTGATGAGCTTGAAAAGGATATGGATGTGAAGCAGCGGACCTACGTAGAAAACCAAATGACAGAAGCTCTCATGAGGAAATGTCGAGAATGCGGATTGAAGTACATCAAAGCTGATGGATGCAATAGAATTAAGTGTCAATGCGGTGCTACAATGTGCTACATTTGCAATGCTGCGAATGTTGATTATAATCATTTTAATGGGCAAGGAGCAAATGCACCTAACAGGTGTCCTCTTTATTCAAATACCGAATTATTGCATGAGAAGGATGCTATTAAAGGAGGAGAACAGGCTAAAATAGCTTTGGGTATTACCTCATTGAAAGTTGATCCATTAGCTGATGCAGAAGTTCGGATCAAGAAGGCGTTGAAAGAGTATAAGCCTATGCCTGGTGCACACAATTAATTTTTAATTCTTACATATATATATATTCTTATTATTGTTATGCGTTTTGTGATACATAATTTACGTTCATACTTGATTATCCTCCTTTGTTCTCTATACTTTATAATAAATACTTTATATTTGTAGATCACCTTAGTTTCTACAAATTTTTACTATTTTCATACTGTCATTGTCATTAAATCAAATTGAAAAATATATAAATATTGTCAGATTTCAATACAAATCAAAAGTAATATTACATCTATTACTCACTCATCAGTTATATTAAAATACTTTACAAAATGTCTGAATATATTTTGGAATGCAATGAAAATATTGATCGAAAAGCGAGTTCTCAAGGATTTGCTCAGGGTATAAGAAGCATGACCAAAGCAATGAATGATTTGCTGGAAGCTGAAACTTTTGGTTCTCCCAAAGTTCATAGAAAACTGGAAAAACTTAAATATCCTTCGGGTTGTATATATGATGGAGAAAGTATATATGGATCGTGGGTGGGCGAAGGAGAATATACATTCCCACATAGTATGTCCGATAATATTAGATATTCAAGTATGTACTTTATAATAATGTATACTATATGTAAATTGCAGAGGTGAAATATACTGGCACGTTTTCCGATTCTGAGTTTCATGGCGACGGTACTCTCAAATATCCGATGGGACAAACGCTTCACGGTAAGTGGGTTAAAGGCAAACTAGTATCGTGGACATACATTTTTGGAGATGGTTTGGAATACAGTGACAAAAACTATTGTTTATTTCCAAATCGTGCATTTTATTCGACTATTAAATCGGGAACATTTCAACCCCCCGATGAAGAAAGATTGTGTAATATCACTCCTCCGAGAGAAATTCCACCGGGATGTTATGATTGTGGCGAAGGATTTTATAATCCTAAACTTAGCTGTATTGTTAGTACAAACGAAGCCAATAAGATTTTGAGGTAAATATTGGACTAAGCTAAAATTAATATATTTTGCCGATAAATAAATATGAAATCTTATATGAGAAACATCAAAACGTTATTTTATTTTATTTGAACAGAATTCCTACGTTAGAAGAAGCTCTGTGGATTGAAAAGAATTGTAGATCTGCTGAAATAAAACCTACAGGATATCGACCTGATCTCTATGAATATTGGTCTTCAGGTGCAATATTTATCGCATTTTTTGCAAGTACAATATTGACATATAGATAACTTTTACAGGATCAGCAGCATCGGTTAAAGAAATAATACAAATTGAAACGCAAAAACAAGAAGATGCTATAGATTCAGAAGACGATTATGAAGAAGATTAATATTATCACTTTCTTGCATTTAAATAAGAATTATGGCACCTCTTGCTTAATTGTAATTTCACAAGATGTAAATTTAAATTTTAAAAAGTCTTGTATGTGCATTAATAATCTTTAAATTAAAGTTTTATATTAATATTGTTATTTTGTGATAATACATATATTTATTTTTAAATTAATCCCGCCACGTTTTGTTAATGTAAAGCCGTAGATACACATGTGAGAATTCGTCGAGTAACAAATATTGCTATTTCTCGGAGCCGTCTCGGTAATAAAGAATGAAAACAATACCCTCCAAAACTTATTATATATTTGTGCTCGTATAATGTTCAATATTTTTCTCACAATGTTTCATTGTTTTACAAATTTCAATTTAAATATCGCTGTAAACTCAGAATAAAAATAAATATAGAAGTAGCAAAGTATGGCATTGCTTGGTTCCAACATATACAAACTTTCTTCTCACACCCGCGCCTATCGTTTGCTTTGGTTTACCTATAGCTTCTATGTGCAGACGCAGAGCGTTCAGCCGTGTATTTTTTAAACATTAATAACTCATAATACTTTTACTTTTCTTTTTTGTTTTTATTTACATTAAATTATACAATTTATATAATTATTATATCTGCATTTTAAATCTGAACCTAATAAAATTAAGAGTTGTGTAGAAACATAACAAGTGCTATGGGCTCGCTACTTTTATATTTATATTTACTCGGAGGTTAATACTTAAAGTGAATACAAAACTTTAGAATTACCACCTGACAACTCTTTGACATTTTTGACAATCAACGTTTTCGAAAAAAGCAAGTAATTCTCTGTCATTTTCGCCGACTAGTGATTGTGTACAGTTTTGTTCAAAGCATTTCTTGTTTACTACCTAGAAGAAATTAAACCAAAAATGTAAGTAAATACCATAATTACGCGATTATTCTAACGTTTATCTTTACTCTAATTTTATACTTATCTCTTTTATGATCATAATTTCATATATAACCTCGCAATTTCTTTAAAAGTAAGGTACATGTATTGTTTTTGCAGAATCATGGTGTCCACTGCAACAGATTCAGGTAAAATAGTCAAAATGGAGGTGGACTATACCACGGCTTGCGACGAGAAAATTCCCGAATGCAAGAAGCTTGCCATAGCAGGCAAAATGCATGATGCTCTTGACTGTCTTCTTGCCTTTGAGAAGCAGACACGGACTGGGGCAGATATGGTATCAACTGGTAGAGTATTGGTTGCCATCTGCCAGATTTGTCGTGAGGCTGAGAATTGGCCTGCTTTGAATGAGCATATTATTATGTTATCTAAAAGACGCTCACAATTGAAACAAGCTGTTGCTAAAATGGTGCAAGAATGTTGCACATATGTGGATCAAGCACCTAATAAGGATACTCAGATCAAACTTATAAACAGTCTAAGGTAAAATTGACTCTTAGATATAATTACGTGCGTTATATTTTATTAACATTTGCTTACAGACAAGTTACAGAGGGTAAGATTTATGTTGAAGTAGAACGGGCAAGATTGACTCATCGTTTGGCAAAAATCCGCGAAGATGAGGGAGATATTAATGAAGCAGCAAATATTATTCAGGAGTTGCAAGTTGAGACTTATGGTTCAATGGAAAAACGCGAGAAAGTGGAGCTTATACTGGAACAGATGCGTCTTTGTCTCGCCAAACAAGACTACATTCGCACACAGATCATTTCCAAAAAGATCAATACGAAATTCTTTGAAGATGAGGGCACACAGGACCTTAAGTTGAAATATTTTCGGTTAATGATGGAATTGGATCAACATGAGGGTTCCTATCTAGCAACGTGTAAGCATTATCGAGCTGTACTAAACACAAGTCGTATCCAAGAAGTTCCCGCTGAAAAACACGCTGCGGCACAGGCTGTTGTCCTCTATTTAATTCTCGCTCCACATGATAATGAACAAGCTGATCTTACACATCGCGTGTTAGCTGACAAAATTCTAGATGAAATTCCGCTTTTCAAGCAATTGCTGAAATTGTTCACAACTCCGGAGCTTATCAAATGGAATGGATTGTGCGAGACGTACCAGACAGAATTGAAAGCTACTCCAGTATTTGGAAATGATGAGCAGTCCCAAACGAGATGGAAAGATCTTAGGTATATATTAATTTTTTTTTTTAAATTTTGTATGTCAATAGCATTTTTCTTTGCATTGCAATGTTTTTATAGGAATCGTTGCGTTGAGCATAACATCCGCGTCATGGCTAAGTACTACACCCGCTTGAACATTGCCCGAATGGCTGAGCTTCTTGACTTAAGCACTGGTGAAACTGAGGAGTTCCTTTCGCAGATGGTAGTTTCGAAAAGTGTAACAGCCAAGAGCGATCGACTTTCGGGCGTTGTGCATTTCCAACAATCGAAGGATCCCAGTGATATCCTCAATGATTGGTCGCATGACCTTACTACACTTATGTCACTCGTGAATAAGACAACTCATCTTATTAATAAAGAGGAGTGCATTCATAAGCATCTCACAACTGTATGGGTATAAATTCAAGTAGCTGTGGAAATATGCTCATGTTATCATCAGACTTAGAAGATGCGACTAATTTTTATTTGTAAGCGATTGAAATATGTTTTCATTCATTCTGTCATAGCGTTTTGTTCTTATCAAAACTTATAATATCTAACAAATAATTATAATAAAAATATAATACATTTGTAATCATAGGTATGATACTTATGTTACCACGTAAAAGGGGCACCTTCAAGACAGGCATCTAATTGATATTTATATGCAGCGGTGCCACTTGCTTTGGTGGCTCCAAGCGGACCGACAGACGCATTATGGTCTATATCTATGTGGAGGATTGGGTGTGAGATTTACGTTATTAGTATTTTACGCAACGAGTTGCGTTAGGGTTGTTTTAAAAAGTTTCAGAACGAGCGCAAGTAAAACATTAACGCACGAGGTTCGTACAATTTTTTATGCACGGGCAAAAAAACACTTTTCTAAATTTTTGCCACACTGTTTATTCAGTACAAACACAGCTGCGTTGGATTGACACCCAACTGAAACAAACGAGCAGCTGTTATGGATAGGGACGAGTTGGGATAGTGCGCTTGCGTTACTAGAGTCCGACGGACAACGAGTACGAACGACTATAACAACACTTGTAGCGTTACAACCGCTTTCTCGTTGTTTTAGACTTATTATACTGAAATAACCTAACGCAAAAATTGTTTCTCTTAACGACTGTTTCGCACTACTAGTAAGACGAATTATGCGAAGTTTTACTGAACTTTTGCTCAGGGCGCACTGTGTGGCTAAGACGGCCCTGTGCATTTTCTGATTTTAGAAATTTAATCCTTATACCAAAGATCACATATTCTACAAATGGACAACACTATAGCTTTGTTTGGTCGTCTAGTTTTTACACCAACTAGATGGAGCTGCGGTGGTTGATTCAAGTAATTTTAGTATTTTTATTCATCCTTGAGCTTGAGCTTCAGCACCTTCAGTCAACTGGATGAGTGAGTTTGTTTTGCATTGTGCGGTTGCGTGCTTTGAACAACAATAATGATAGAGAGCACCCATGGGAAGAGAGAGAAGCTTAATTGTTTGTTTGCAGCTAGCAAGATTAAATTGCATGCAACAACCCCATAGAACGAAGAAAAACAATTTAATATCTTAGTAACAATAACAGCGCACACACAAGGGTCATTAAATTTTCTTAAAAATAGAATACAGAATTACTATCCAAACGCCCCAGGAAAAAGCAAAAATAGTGGGCCAAATTTTGTTTATC
>JARJDU010005384.1:0-11559 GCA_030264695.1 Lissagria laeviuscula
ATTTTTCAATCAGGACACGCTGAGAATTTCCAATGCTTTAATTCATTATATAAGCGAAGCGAATATAAATAATCTAATCTTGTTTAAATGAGGTCTGCGTCTAGTGTAGCATTAAAACTGATTATTTTAAGTTAGATTATGTTAGTTTTTAGATTAGATTTAAAAAGCTGATCGAAAGTAGGGTTAGTTCTGTTTTGAAAGCAAATTTTCATTATAGTTAGTTTTTACTGAACAAAATTGTAACAATTTGCAACAATGTTTCTAATAATTTATTAAATGGTGCTATTAGTGGAGACCTGAAGACCTAATTACCTATTTTCAGGAATTTATTTTGGGAATTTAAAAAAAAGTAAACATTCCGGATTATTTGTATCTTGTAGAAAAACAATTTTACCTTTGTTTGAAACATTCTTTTCGTCAATATATATTGTTTTTTACCGGCGTGCCTGCTGCATCCGCAGACAACCTTCTGGATGTATTTTCGATAGCTGCATTGTTCACGAAGAACTAGGTTATCGTAGAATAACAGAGTTTGTCAAAACCTAAACTAAATTAAATCGACAACCAAGTAACATAAGGTGTTTTTTAGAAATTTGAGAAAATACTAAGATGGCGGCATTTTGAAATAATAAGTCATATTTTCGCATGAAAAATTGATCTTTATATGATCATATAAAATCGAGAAATTAAAATATTTAAAAAACACCTCTGCTACAAGGTAGAGAATTTATTTATACGTTTTGGAAGCAAAGATTGAGCAAAATTGATTGGATTGATCACGAGACAACCAGTAATTTAAGGGAAAGATATTTTCAGCTGTCACTTTGCATTGAGATTCTATACCATTATGTTGTTTTAGTACAATATTATAGACATGCTAAGAATCACAAAAAAAAAGAAAAAAAACAATTTCCCTCAAAGTCTAAGTGTTTAGTCTCTCCTGGGGGTCAGATAAAGGGCAACTTAGTTTTTCTCAAATAATAATCAATATTCATTTAAATTTATAGAAAATAAATTAAACTGTTAACAATATTAATCACAATATTTGTACGAGAACCAACAAATTATTTAAAAAAGTATTTGTATTTCCCATGAAAATCTAGGTCTTTATTAGCTTACTTGGGTCAGGTGAGGCTTCATTGAATTACAAAATTGAATAACAACCATAACTTCAGTTCGAAAGAAAATAATTAATAAGAAAGAAAGATATGTCAGGAAGTCGTGAAGTTAGAACAAATATCAACAATCATGCGAAATATGTCGTCAAAAGAATTTCCATGAAAAATAACTTTGCGAATATTTTATGTAAAAGGAAACGGTTTAGCGAACTGCGCCGCGCGTTAGTGGAAACGACAAAAGTCGAAATGAAATTTTTATTCTTTGGCCCAAAACTGTCACGTTTTCAGCGGTGGCAATAAATTAAATTGTGTCTACTTTGGGCTCAGGAGTTCGGAACGACTGATTTTACAATCTTCGTGCCTTCTTCTTACACGCCCTCTCTCGCATTGCACGTCAATGCTGAAAGTTTTCTTCATTTTCACATTCGTTTTCGTTCGCCATTGCACGACTTAACGGATATATTAGAGATACGTATTCAATACGAAATGCGATGATTTACAATTCGAACGTGTGCTCCAATGTAATACTTTCCAAGTATTCGATGATTTTTTTCTTCTATTTTCTTTACTCTTCTACTTCAACTTATTCGTGATGCGTGTTTTAGTTTCAACCATATATTTCATCATTGTCAACAAATTCTACCTGTCTTATCATTTATTATATTATATCAATAAATTAAACAAATGCATGCGGATTTCCATTCGATTCTGGATTAAGTAGGATTTTCCTCTTGAATTAATTTGTTATTAGAAAATGTTGGCGTTGTTGGAATTCACTGAATGTCAAATAACATGACTACTACAAAACCACAAAATACGCATTTTATTCTACTTTTTCCGAGTGTTTGATGACATAAGCTTGGTGACTATGTCCCTCTGTGCGCAAGACCATACCAACATCTTTATTCCGTGGTTTTGCGGGTTCTGGGAATTCAGGAAGGAAAACATTGCGAAGGACAAAGAGTGGGAGTGAGGTAAAAACGGATACGAACAGGACGGAGAAAGTCAGAAAGTGTAGGATAGAGAAAATGAGAGGAGTGCAAAGGGGAAAAGGGTTCAGTGACGGTTCTGAAATGTCATTACACTTACCCCGGGTGTGGCAGGGTTCAAACATCTAATCTTGAATATTGAGTAGTCAGTGTATAGACCAGAACTTTTCGGAACTTTGTTGTGACGTGGTAAAACTTATAACTCTTATTTTGGTTTTATTATCATTTTGATGACAGAATTGTCATAGAAAAAGAATGATCTAGGTAGACTGAATATTCATTGAAATTTAAATTTTTTTTTGTTCGATAAAAATGTATTTTAGATGAAAATTTTGATCAACATCAATTTTAAAATAATACGCAAATTAAATAATTTTGAACGTTTTGAAATCTTTCAGAATATTTCTGTTGGGTAATGCAGTATAGTATTATCGTTTTTATGCTATTTAATAATTAAAATGGTGGATTGGTTTATAAGCAATAATGATGTTCATAACGACATCGCAACCACTTTCATTTCTATCTGCTTTGATATTTGAGAAGTCTTGCGTGTCGACTTTAACGGAAAATGACTAGGGTATTGCTGAAGTAATTTTCTTTGGAGTGCATTTTTTCATATTTCACTAGAAACTTTAAAGAAGATAAACGCCGACGCGTATTTTGTGGAATAGTATAAAATGTAGAAGAATGGTTTTCATCTTTACCTCATGACTCAAAGCGTCTCAAAGCGTCTTTTATGTCAGAATTTAAAATGCGAGAGTCATATCTTATCATGAACGCACTTCAAGTAAACTACGTTACTTACAACAATTTCTTCATGTAGACATATTATAATAAAATACCTACTAAATAATCAATATTTTTTTCATATTTATAAATTTAATTTAAAAAAAACTTTTTTTTAAATTTAAATTTTCTACAAAGGAAAAAATCACAGTCATGAGCTCACATCACAAAGAAAATCAACTATGAATTTGTATGCGATCGATACTCATAATGCTCATCATTGAGGAGCAAATCTATGGATGAAAGAAGGCAGAAAATCTCTTCCGCCAATATGTTATATAAGGATGTTTACACAATCTCATGGTAGGCGAACAAGAGAAGTAAATATCAATATGTAGGCGCTTGCTTCGTGTTCAACGTTCGAGAAAACCATAACCATCAGTGACTACAGACACGAATTTGATTTTCTCAATTCTTCAACATTGCTCAAACCTCACGACAAATTGATTTCTTAGCACATGCCAATGTAAATCTTGTTAACATAAAAATAGCAAGCAAACAGGACCATACATATATTATCTTCCAAAATATGTATGTAAACCAATTATGTATATTAAAGCTGTTTTTCTAAGAAAATGTGTATCTAAAATGTAGAGTGATACAATTTAAAAAAGTCGGTTCAACCTACTTCTGATTTACCTGAGCAAACTATTTGTTCTTTTTCTTTTACCTCAACTGCTATTCTGGTTCTGCAATAGGCTACTTCCCCAGAAAAAATGTGTGCAGGAAGTTGACTGTTAATTTAACTTTGAGATAAAATACATAACCATTATTGAAACATCATAAATATACTTTAGTACTAAAGGGGATTAACACACAATTAAATGATTTCATGGAAAGTGTCCATTAAAAGATCAATTTGTTATCGTGCGACCATGTGCAAGAATTTTAGCCGAAAAGCACGAATCAAACGGGTGTTTATTTTACAGTTGATGTCATGTACATTTCCGCTCGATAAAACACAACAAAAAATGTCGTTGCCGGCAGTATCTGCCAGTATACAGCAGTAGTCCGGCTCCCATGACGGGCTAAGTTTCAACAATTTGTTAGAAACTTGGTCACTCAAAAACTCTGCGCTGCTTTTTGTTCTCCGCATTTTTTGCACGTTATTTTTTTAGATAATCGGTAAAACCTTTTATAATTATTTTCGTAACACAATATGTTTGTATTGTTTATAATTAATGAATTAATGAAGAGGTCTAAAAGCTAAATTTACAAAAGTAAACATTCCTACTTTCATAGTTATGAAATACTCGTAATGTTGAGAAGTTTTCACTGAAATTAGCATAATAACAGAACATCCAAACCCTTATGACCCATTTAACAAGAAAGTACTAGGACAGAACAAACGCATTTACAACTTTTTTATATCTTTGAAATTCTCACCACAACAATACCTTCACTAAATAACAACGACGTCTTCTTATTTCAGTGTTGTTGTAGCAATCATTGTCATTCACTTGGTGGCGTTGCATTTTTATTTTGGCGTTGTTCTTTTTATTTTTGCAGCAGCAGTAGCAAAGCAACAGCCAAGAATTCAATTTAGTTAAAGGAATCGCGTTTAAACCACGCCGCACGAACGAAAACGAACCCATTCTTAACAATTGTCTTTTCTAATCTGAAAACTGAACGTGTCTCGAACGGCTGGTTGCTGAGACTAATTCAATTCGAGCTAATTGGAGATAGAAGCAAACAAGCAAAGGCGGTTCAAGCGGCATTGTTTTCCAAATATTTCTACCAAGCTTTAATTTAATCCGAAGTGGTATTTAAAAAAGCTTTATGTAACATTGAACTTGAAGACTGCGGCAATCTTTTAATGAATCAAGAGATTCCCACAACGAGCGTGCGCGCGTTCCCTTTCGTAAATCTTCTTTCAGCCAGATTCGTGGCCAAGGAGTCACAAGGAAAGAATGCCAGCATAGTTTATCTAACTGTAGTAACATAGAGCGCTTCCAAAAGGAAATCGAAGCGTATACACATTCGCTCCAAAGTTTTCCTGCGTTAAATATTGACCTCGAACCGACGACGCGTCGCGACGCTGTTCCCAACAGTTAGAAACCCGAGAAAGGAAAGATTCAGTGTAAACCAAAATGAGCCAAATGGGGTCGAATCTGCACAAACAAAGAATTTCAAAGGCTTCGGACTAAGGACCTATTTAGTTGAAACGGACGTGTATGAATGGTTGCAGTCGTTGTAATACTTATGCAATCTCATCGAGATGGGCTTTTATAAATTTTCATGCATTCGTCATTTGTTTACCTACAGCTAGATAGATATCTAGCTAAATCAGACAATTTCGGATATTGCGAAAAACTTTCGTTCGTGTTCGAAACTTGCTAATTCCAGAACCAATATCGCTGGACAGATATAATTCACAGCTTAATGGCTATGCCGTATCCGGGTATAATGTTACCATGCTCCATGGTCTCTGAGCCATATCGATCTTCTACAGGAATGTTGCACATAGAGAAAAATTTGCGCTGTTGTTTCAGATGAATAAACCCCTAAAACATAATGCAGAGTGAGATAAATGAGTTTTACTATTTGAGTTCGGGTAGTGACTAAATTTCGTACTAATCAGTCACTGTTTTTCTCCAATTTTAGTTTTACTGGATTTTTACTTCCGTGAAACATGCTGAGTGATGGATTGACTTATCAGGGATAGAGAGATACAAATTATTTAACAAAAGTATTATTTTGTTATACCAAATGTTTTTATCCGTTTTTGCGTTTTTCTTTTCCAATTGTATTATTGATATTTCAGTGAGATTTTCCACTAGTGGTATTATGACTTGATGAAATGGAAGCCGAAAAAATTAGCCATTTTCATAATTTTTTTTTTGGGTATTAAAAAAAAGGCAAAATATGGGGTTTGTTGTATGATGTAGAGCAACAATTTTACTTTCTCAAAACATTTTTTTTGTCTATATATATTATGCCATGGCAGCTACATCCGTGGGCTACCTCCGGAATGTTGCCTCTCCCAGGGTGCATGGTTTGCGAAAAAATTGTAAGGCGAAAGAAAACCGAACGCAAAGCAAAACCCAAAGGAAAATAAAAAACAAAATTGAATTTTTTACCATCTAACATACGATTTTTTAGTTGAAAAATTAAAGTATTAAAAAAAATGTCTTGGAAGAGAAAAATGAGCGTAATCGGTTGGGTAGATCCAGAGATTTTTTACAGCCAGTTGAAAATCGTTTTAAGAAGTTCATTACCCGATAAACTGTTTCTCCGGGGGGTCAGAGTTGAAGCGGGCAGCAGGAAAACTGTGAATTGCCGCGTATAGACAGCAATACAAGGTTTGATTTTGATGATCATAGCCTTAGTAACTTGAACAAAAATTTGCTTTTGGCTCGTGACTGATTACGGCAAGGAAATTTGATATTTTTACAAAATTCAAATAGTATATTTTTAAACAATTAATAATATACGCCCGTATATTAGCCAAACTTGCAATGTTGCATGTTTTTTGAGATTTTCTAAATTAATTTTTAAATATTCGAAATTCAAAAAAGTAAACGATAAGAGCATAATTTTTGGCAGCTATAAAATTACAGAAAAAATTTTTAAAAGCTTAAGTAGTGTGATCAGAATTAGTCACTGCGCTAACATGAGGTTTCCTAAACCCGTTTGCAGATAGTTGAGCCTCAACATAATTCTAAACATAAATTTCATTAAAGTCTCAGGATTTAGTGTCCACATATATGTTTCAAGAATAATGCATTTAACGATTATCTACAACTAATAGATAATTTTAACTGTTTCTTCTGCATCTTTCCGAAAACTTTTCAGATTGTTTTTATTTACCAAAAACTCTTTTTGTTAATGGCCGCTACAAATAAAATAAAAAGTTGTTAATATTTCAAGACCAACTTTTTTATTTAAAACTTAAATCGTTCATAGTTGGCACTTAATAGATTGTCAATTAAGTGTGCAATACGTGTAAAAATTTTTTAATTAATAAAAGTTAAAAAAAATTTCGGTAAAAAATGACAAAACTTGGTATAAAATATCCGTAGGAAACAGTTTTCCAGAAACTCATTAATAGAATAGAAAATAAAATATACCTTATATTTTATTTTTTACTTTATATTATACTTTATACATCTGCCGAGAGTTCTTACTTCCTTCAGTTCCCTCACTTTTTTTAAATGCGTGGGTGCGCACATATCACGTCTTTGAAACACCTTTGTCAATTTAAACGTATCGGCAATAACAAGCTATATTATTCCTTTTTCTTTCCTTTCTCGATATCAACTTGTGTTTTTCCGATCAACGAAAAGCTCGTATATCGTGTCTCCCAAAATAACAGAAGGCGGCATGTCACACCGCCCATGCTGCGCATCCAGTTCATTATAAAAGGAAACCGAGAAGCTTTGTGTGTATCAAATACTATCAGCAAGATTGACTCCATTTGTTGCGATAGCTTCAGGCTGAACACGCCACAATAAGAAACCGAAAGGAATTGTCACACAAGAACAACAACGCCCAAGTAAATCATCTTCAACCAAAAACAAATATCAAACAAATAGCAACAAAGAAATCAAAAGAAATTTTATACGAACGTTGTAAATTTAAATTAAAAATGTTGAAAGACAAATATGTAATGGATTAGTGCCATAAATTATTAACCATAGTTCGAAGTTGGTTTTACTTTGGATAAAATAATAAGCTTCTAAATAAGAAACCAATTTAAGTTTAAGATGAAAACTTGGTACGAGAGGAAGTTTTCTAGTTTCGTTAGCTTCCGATAGATACCTCGGTTAGAGTTTATTTTTATAACTTTGACTTTTGAGTTCTATATATGTTCTTATTATATGCACACATTGGGAATTTGCTCATCGATGGTTGCTGTATGTATTGGTATTGGTATTGGTTTCACAATTTTATTTTACAAAAATATACTGAAAACACCATAAAAGTATTGTCTTTCGTGTTTAAATGTGGAGAGGAGAGGAGAATATAAAGCCACAGGTATTGTAATATCGAATTTTAAATTATCGATTTTGTGCGCGTATCCTCTGCGACGCAACTCTTAGATTCCATCTGGGAATTGGAAGCCTATTGCTTTTCTTTGTATGGCGACAAGGTATACTTATTTATTTCAGCTCCAAACTCCGGCCTTACATTTATATTATTTTGGATATTCCAGCTTTTGCGTTGGACGTTTTAGAGGAAATGAAAAATTTATAGCTTGGCTTATACTATATTTATATATTGAACCTGAAAATTGTACCTAGGGCCGTAACTAATCTCAAAAAGTTGTATGCGTTCCCAAGAGGAAAAACATTCGCAGGATATATAAATTATTTTGTTAATTTTAACAACAAATTTATAACTACACAGCTTTTTTAAAATCTATATAACAAAGATTGAAATACATTTATTATAAAATTCTTTTAGATTAGTAGGGATAACAGTAGTCAGTTATAATGGTACAATGAATATACGCAATTGTAGGTATCATTAAATATAAGAGCTCTTCAACCACTTCTAACTGAATAGGTAATGTAACAAGAGGCAATGTATGAAATACATTATTACAAAATGGCTGGTTAGTTATAAGGTTATTATTTGACCTATAATTGGTGCATGAGTAGGAAATTTGACTTGGTCAAGATATTATTCTAAGCAGCTTAATTTGCCAATAATGTTTACAGGAAAATTGTTATTACTTTATGGCATTTTTATTTTGAAATGTTGACTCTATAATTTTAAAATGCAATATAATAAATGAAAAAAACATATTTTGACGTGTTTAGCGTCTTTAAAATGCTTATACAGACTAGAATTTTGCGTTTAAAGTTGTCTTAGTTTGCATAGTTACAGCTACGCTGTTTAAAGCCGCAGAAAGTTAAAATAAAACTCAAAACCAGAAAAATTTATTTCAATTCAAACCTACTGAAGCAAACAATTCTCGTTCGCTGTCGATATCGTGTGATTGAGGCAAGGAGTAATGGTTTGAAATTGATGAAAATTGAACTTTTTTCAAAGTAAAAATCGTTGTAGCTTTAAAACGAAATCAGATAGAAACACGAGGTTTGTTCTGACGGGTAGATCTCAGCAAGGACTATGAACAAGACTTTGCATATTTACATATTATATCACCAGTTACACGTAATTAATAGAAACAAATGAAGAAAACGGGAGAAATTGTATTTTTGTTCAGCAATGCATTTTTTTTTGGATTCGTTTTCTTACGTACGATGTATGTCAATTTTTTTGATTGAGTTGGTGTATACAGCCAAGCTTGTTTTGAAGAATTTGGAAGTTACTTGGTCGTAATCAATTCTTAATCGCTAAAACGTCGACAACTCTTAAAAATTGCAAACAATTGCAGTAACACTCTTAACAAACCACGCAAACTAAAATGGCGTTAACTCGCCAACGACTGTGATCGTATTTGCAACACTTCCTATAACTTTTTGCGTGTGCCCGGCTCCTTCACCATGCACTAAAACAATAGCTTAACTGCTTTCTACTGCAATTATCTACCTAAATGTGTTTTCTACTACAGTAATTCATATTTACTGGCTTCAATCAATTTTGCATCAACCTTAAATTAGTATTAAATAAAAGCAGCTATTATAACGACATAAAATTTAACTTAAAAATAACAAATAAATGCATGAAATCCTGTATCAAAATAAATTTTCCAATTATATATAAACAATGTTTTGCAATTTAAACCGATATCCACAATTGAATGGATTAAAACAAAATCAGCATAGTTATGTTATTTCCATAATTGAGAGAGAGAAATTGTGTAGGAAAATGTTTTATTAATATAATTAAAATCCAAATGTAATTACAAATAAAATTATCCATAGCAATTCTACAAATTTCTACAAATCGATTTCGCAAACAATGAAACGCGACGTATGCTAAAGGAAATAAAATTACTTTATTAATCCAATTAGTATGCGTACAAACCTGGAAAATATTGTATAAATTACTTCTGCGCACGGTGTGTATAGAAATTTATGCTTTTGCTTCTGGCCGCTCATTCCCTTCACAATTTCAGCGAACTGTTCTCTATAATTAGATGAACATAAAATATGTTCTGGAAACTTTCGTATTAATTCTTTAACAAGCTATTTCGGTTTAAAATTTTGCTTGATTCTTTTTGTCTTTTTTTTGGATTAGGTAAGTGTAACTTTGGTGGTGAAATTTTCGCAAATATAAACAAAAAAATTTTTATTACAACTTCATTTTCTTAAAGATACGATTTATTTAAATTAACATACTCAAAATACAATAAATAAACAAAATCGTCAATAAACAAAGTATTTAACTTTTGAAAAAGTTTTGTGCTCGATTTGGACCAAAATCTCATCTTGTTTCGTCTCGAAAAAATCTTGATCTTGATCTTGATCTCAATATATTGACAATAAATTGAAAATGTTTTTTTTGTCTATAAACATTTTTAAAGCTACACAACCAACGCTTACGTTGCAGCCTTCTTTGTACATAAATGCGTTAAAACATTGCGAAAAAAACCTAGAATCGAGTTTACATTTTCCATCAATAAAAATTCCCGATTATTTAATTAACATTTTTCAAACTTTGAATTCATTTCGCAAAAGAGGCGGATAACTTTTTCATACGCACTACTAGGCATTATAACATTCAGCTGCATGGTCTACTTTTTCGTTTTTTTTTTGCAATTGCTCAAAATGTTAAATTTTTTAAACCAAAATTTAACTTTCTTTATATTATACCCATTTCATAGTTATCATCGGTGCTTGATTGCTGCAAAATTACATGCAGCTACTGATTTAATTCGAAAATATTATGGAGATGTAAGTTGTCACGCAGTTTATCTAATTTACCCTAAATTATAGATAGTAATTTCCAAAAAAATATAGTAAGCTTACTATGCATAACTTTGGAGAATTTTAAAATAATTTAATCTTAGCTTGTAAACAATTAAAAAAAAAAACAACAACAAAGTAGCACATTGAAAGAGGAAACAAGTAAGCAAAGCAAAATCTTGTCAAGATTCAAGATATTAGGTCAATAATCTTGATATTATCTGGATTTTTAATTTTTCGTAATGATCTCGATATTGTCTTGAATTTTGCTCGAGATCTTGTCAAAATCTTGAAAAGAACGGAACAATCTGAAGTCGGGTGTAGTGATCATTTTAGGAGTATTTGCAAAATACAACTGTCGGGCGTAGAAATAATTTCCAGTGAGCTGCAAACAGCACAATAATTTTCTCAAAATCTTGCATGCACCGTTGTGATTGATTGTACAAATTAAACACTAGTGATCAATGAGCATTTTTCAAAGTTTAGGTTCTTACCAGTCTAACCAGTTGCATAATAAGTATTTTATATTGCTGTTGCGTATAATTTGATGAAAATTGATTAGGCTACTCTAGACAACCTTAGAAAATAGCAATATTTATTAATTTACGTTTAACATTTAATTCTCTTTTACCTTATCACTAAATTCATCTAAAAAGTAAAATTTTATTTACAGCTTACAAGTTCAAAATGTATAATCTCGTTGATTTAAAAAGAAAGCGATGTTCCAAAAAAAAAATAAAATGGAAAGACCAAATGGTAATTACGGATTTCACAAAAATGCTAAACATTAATTCCATGCTTTTAATTTTTTGTTGTGTTTTTGTTCGAAAAGCATTATATCTGTAAGTA
>JARJDU010005388.1:0-10165 GCA_030264695.1 Lissagria laeviuscula
TATTAAATTAAGTTGTTTTATTTATGTCTTTTCATCAGAAACCTTTAATCAAATAAAGAAATAGTCACAGAATAATATTTGTATTAAGAGGCTCATTTACCGGACGAATTGTTTCTTCGAAAGGTCCAGGTTGGAGTAGGCAGCAAGGAAAAAGGTGAGGTTAAGTGTGTTCTAAATAAAGAACAGAAATGCAAGGTTGGTTTTCGATGATTATGGTTTGAGTAAACGTGATAAAAATTTGCTTTTCTCTCGTGACTGATTACGGCCAGGGTATTTGATATTTTTACCAAATTTGAAACGTACATTATTAAGCGATAAATAATATACGTCTGTACCGTAACCAAATTTTCGATTTTAGCCTTCAACTCGATATATAAGTTAAAGTACGTTTTTCAAGTTTTACCTATATGGCGCTATACCAGTTTGATGGTAAATGAGCCTCTTAACAGAAGAATCATTCGCCGCTTAAGTTAAAGGCAATTTTAAAAGAGCATGCGTTAAAAAAACGGTCAAAATGGTATATAGCTTGCTTGTGTTCCCGCTAGAGTATCTTATTGACAGCATTTTATCTAGCGGCGTAAATTGTATATCTGCAATTGCTCGAATTTAAATTCGCTGCTCAGTAACAACCTGAAGAGATAGCTGACTCTGTGACAAGTCACAAAAACTAGCATCACAAACATCAAAAGTGTCGACAAAAAGTGATTCTTCTGTTAGTATATTATTCTGTGAAATAATCCTAACATAACCTATAAAAATCCTAACGTTACCCAACCTAACCTAAAAATTATTTCTTCTTCCTTCTATTTCATTAATTCTATTCCTTTTATTTATTCAACTGAGTGAGATGTTATCATTTTAGTGCTCGACAGCTTCACGAATGAAATCAGATGCCATGCAGATTGTGATTGTCCTCGTTACAAGGTGTTACCATCAATGAAATAAAAGTAAGTAAGCAGCACTTACATAGTTACATAGGTATAGCAACGGATACCAGATAAGTAAAGATAATAACGATAAAGGGAACGAAAATTTTCTATTAGTACTACTAGTGGTAGTTACAGTGCCGGAACAAGGGAATTTTGGCCATCACTCAGAAATGTTTTTAGGCTCTCAGAAAAAGCAATAGCACAGAAAATTGCCATAAAAATATTTTGTATTGCCTGGTCAAAAACTTCTCTGCACTGAAGTTTTATGCTTTATTGTAGTTTCGCCTCTGTGTAGTTGTAGTTGAATTTTAGTTTAATTTAGTTTAGCTGTGAGGTCTTTTCTACCCTCAAAAATAGGGTAAACCGCAATCTGGTACCTGATAAATAATCTACTCAAAGGGAGAATTGGAGATTGTGGGGAAGGCAGTTGTTCTACAACTATGAGTACGGGTACGAACACGGGTGCAGCTACCTACCTACCTTTAAAATGTAGGTGTGCGACCAGAATGTGAATGGAATGCTGCGAATGTGTGAACTATAATCATTGAAGTCCATCTTTCATCGGTTGGCACACGCCCAACATGCTATTAAGTAATATAATGCTTTATACACATATTTGATATACTGATGTACTTAAAATCAGCTGCAAATTGCAAAAAAAAAACAATCAAACTGAATTTTTTTTTAAGTCAATCACCTCTTCTGTACTTAAATCAATTGTAAACTCTTTGCGCACTAAGTAGCAGCAGAGTTAGAAAAGTAATCGGAGTTTAAGTTCGAGGCGGCATAAGAATGCGTGGGTGTCACCAATGCGGTACGACACGCCGCGAATGCAAACTGGGCCGCGATGATATTGATAGTCCAACCAAGCGCGAGAGCAGTAAAGCGACTGGATTATTGCGTGCATGTGCGCGCTTGTCCTCGACTCCGGCGAAGGTATCAGTTTCATTGGGGCCTTCAACGGCACGCGCTCATTGGCCAGCCACACCCGCCCTTGTCATCGCGCTTGTTTGCTTGATATTATACCACCCGCTTATACCGCCAAACCTCCTCCTAACTATCTCTACATTTAGTGTTTTCTTGCGCACACTGCGTACTGTACTGATAAATGTTACACTCATTTTTTTTTATTATTTCCGGTTGTAGTAACACTAGCCAGATTAACAACTTCCGTATGTTTTAAAATCCCTTAAATCCTTAGAATAACCAACAATCACAACAACACGTAATGATGTTGAGAATAAAGTCGACGAAAGGCGTTTAGCGGATTTCGGATTTGGGACTTTGGTCGATTGTCAACAATCAACAATACGATTTAAGTGTATTATACAGTGTATATGTAGGTATCTATGTATCGGTTCTCTGCCACAAATCCGGTTGGTAAGAGAAGAAGCACCAAGCCGAGCCCGATGACATTTTGAACTGAATTATCGACGCGCATCGAGGCATGAAGGCGAGAGGGGCTGTGTAAACACACGATTGTCCTGAAGCAACATTGTGTGCATAATCCGGGAGCCTGCAGTCATAGGGATTAGAACACATTTCGCACCTAAATAATGAACACGCCTCAACGCCTTTACCAGCACATGACCGAACCGAAGATGCTGCCCAAATGCATCAGCCACCACATCAAAGTCCCAAGTCCCAAGTCTTAATATCCTTGATCTTATAGAACCTTTTGCAATTATTTTCGATAGCAACTAAAAACATAATTTATATATTTACTGCTCATGCGCAGACGTATGCGCATATGTATAAATATTTAGATTTGATAGATCTATTTGTAGCAATAGCAATATAATCTAGTTGATGGTATTCCTTACTTAAGTCTGTCAAGATCGAGATAAACATGATGACATCAGAGATCAGGCTTTAACGCCATATTGATTCTGAATAGAGAGCCGAGACTGATGGCACATCATCACATATTGAAAGCTTTCATAACCTATATAGCTATATGTGTAACCTATAACAAGCGCATTATGACCGCACTAAAGCACTTTTAAGTAACCCGAAACCAATAGGCTACCCATATTACTGGCGCATTATTAATCTCACTCGAAGCGTAATTAAAACTACCCCTATGCAAGCCATGCAAGCTATGCAACCGCATAAAAGCGCATGCTGCAGCTATCTATCTATACATGCTTGCTATTGTTTGCTTTATAGGTTATGGCTGCATGCATGAGCGAGCATAGCTGTTGTATTATATATTAACTTCAACGTAAATGATTTTGTATCGCTTTTGTGATACTTAGCATCATTGAGTATTATGTATCTGGATATCAACATATCCTTTCTTTTTGTTTATATATGAGATATTTAAATAGCGGCTATATGCGGAAATGGAAGACGGATACAGGGCGTAACTAGATTTTTTTGTTGTTGTTTGACTTTAATTACCAAAATCTCTTATTTTCCTGCTTTAATGTATATAGTGCGATACATATTTGGAATTTGGGTGTAACTGAGTTTCCGATGAGAGCAAAGTTGTGGTAAAATCTTACTTAGTACCTGAGATATTGCAGCAAACGTAGTTAAATGTTTGACTGAGCGCTGTGCTTGACCTAATTTAAATCTGTTAATCGTTTTTAGATATTTGAATTCAGAATTTAATCTGGAAGTAGCCACATTAATTTTATTCGAATGAAAATATGACGTCTTTATACAATAGGCAAAAAACTGAAGAAGTGCACCTAAAATTGAGCCCGACTTTGGTTCAAAATTATCAAAACCTTAGCAATTTGTAAATTTTTTAGACGAACTATTGATGCAATGATTAAAAGATATGATTCTACGTCGACTGATGTTAATTTGATTAAAATTGTATTTACCGTTTCGGCATTATTTAAGTTTGCGCAAGTCTTTCTATAATGAGCTACAGCGCCCTTATGGAAATCTGTCGATCTATCTTACATGAATGAAATTGTTATATAGTTAGAAACTTTTGTGTTAATATTGCTGGAAATAAATTGCTGGTTTCCCACCGGTTATATAATAATTCTACTTAAGAGGCTCATTTACCTCCAAACTGGTATAGAAAACTCTATGACTGATTGTAATCACGCAAATTGAGCTTTTTTTCTTTTTTTTTTGCGTAATTTTAAAGTTGTTAAAATCCATGCTTTTATTGATTTACTTTTCGAGTTTTGAATCGGAAATGTTTTAAAATTAATTTTAAAAATTTCGAAAATCGTACTTTAACTTTAGCGGCTTAAATATTGAGTTGAAGGCAACTTTTGCTTTCGGGCAAAACACGTTGAGTCTATTATTTATTGCTTAATACTGTACTTTTCAAATTTTGTAAAAATACCAAATACCTTGGCCGTAATCGGTAATGACCCAAAAAAAGTCATTGAAATCGAATATAATGCCAAAAAAAATTTCTTATTTAACTATTTGCCAAAAATTTGTTTATTATAAGTATCTATCTATAAAAGTTCAAAGATTATGTTACATTCTTATTTTAAAGCTGGAAGCTTGAAGCTCAAAGCTTGAAGGCAATATTCAAATGAATGTTGAATAAGCAGCGGATAGGTATGCGCTCGCTGTACGCAGCATTATGTTGTTATTAATTAAAACATACGAATCGACTGCACAGAGTCGAGAGACTGCACACTGCGAACTAATTACACCCACCGTCAGTAATCCGCTTCGCCGACACACGCCGCCCGCCTGCCTCGTGCCCCCAAAGGTTAATTATATCTTCATTTCGGCATTGTCTACCGAATGAAAGCAATTAGACTTTCGCCTACCCTGATGATGCTCGTCGTTCTTTCAACCAATGCCGATCCGCATGGCAAGACATGTTCATATTGCATATGAACACAGCCTTATATCACTTAAACCAAATGATTAACTATAAGTACTTACATATAAGAATAATAAAAGCTTTATTGTAAATTTATAGAAATAGTTCGGTTTCAACAAAGTTAAGTAAAAAATTAAGTCATATGCGCAGTTTCATTGTATATAACAGCCAGTAGATGAACGAAGAGTATGGACAATCGACAATCGAATTACTTACTTATTTCATTGTAATTCTTTGCCCACGCGTTTCGGAGTAGTTTAAAACTGCCGCTACGTGAGTTAAGGCGTCTTATGTTGTTCATTAAGCTTCAATCGCATTGATAAACGTCAATCATCTTGTTTCAGTGTCGGCAGTTTAAAGCCCAGACAACATCAGAGTTCCTACATAATTAGTTATTTAATTCTTTAAAAGAAAGTAATATATAGCTTAAGTCCATATCGCTATCAACAAAATTACAGGTTTCTGTAATATGCTATATAACAAGAATTGCAATGAAGTAAAGTTAGATTAGAGTGAGGTTAGGTTAGATTTGTTAACTTTGTAAAAATTTACAGGTTATGTTGATGTTGAGTGTTATATGTCGTCGTGTCAGTATATAGCCATCATCAGAAATAGCTTACTTGCCACGCTTGCGGTTGATTAAGTCGTCACGCGGGCCGGCACCCAAGGGGGCTCTCTTTGACCGGCGCCCCAAGGCCGAACGGGATGCATAAGCATAATGGAAATGCTCGCCGAATGACTCCGCAATAATTTTAATAAACGTTCGTGTTGTCGACTGACTTTCGTATATATTCTACACGTAGGTATATCTATAGATAACCATAAATATGTTATACATATCTATATACCTATATACAAATATATAATGTAAGTACGTATATATCTCGGCAATCCATCTAGGAACTCGAACTAGACACTAGACAACAACGCACCACGAGAAGAGAAGAGAAAAGCAAATATCGATTTTGAAATTGTTTTTTGTTTTGTTTCTTGTTGTATTACAAACAAAGGCGTATTGCTCGCACAGCGTGCCTTGTCATAGCAAAATTTTATCAACAATATCATCACATCACATCATCATCAATTGATTTGTATATTGAACAATTCAATTTTAAAGATTTTAGAATTTATTGAGAGATTTGCATATCGATTACATTTTCAATAGGATTTTACTGTCCTACTGCAACCACCCATCACTCACCACCTGGCTCACCACCCGCTTGAATGAGAGGCACGCGGTGTTGCGGCTAAGCGATATCCGGGCGACTATGTCCGGGGGTCCGGGCGCGAGTGATATTGATCCGGTGAATCCGGCCGACGGTGAAAGCGCACCGACCAATCCTGCTGCAACACCCGCATAAACGCCCCGCACGTACACCGCTTCCACTGCCGCCACCACTGCCACCACTGCTAAAGTGTGTAGCGTAACATAAAACAAAAACTTTTTGGTATAGGAAGGAGCGAGGAAGGATATTGATATAAAAATTTGTTGCGGCGTGCGCCATTTTGCTACAGAGAACTGTGTAACTATAGTTATAGCATTATTCAATGACACAAAATTGTTTATTTATTATTTTCTATTTGACATTAATTTAAAACTGAACAAATTAAGGTAAATTTAAAAAAAAAAGGTATTTTAGGTTATAAAAATGGTGCAGATGTCTGACGAACAAAAAATCAATTAATTAAAATAACATTGCTGACTATTAGAAGCAATTCATCAAGATATGATGGTATTTGCACTTATACAAAGTGTACAAGTGCACATGGAACAATTATAATTACCAATGTTGGTTAAACATCAAGAATTAACTGTCAAAACGCCCTATATGAATATGTCACTCGACAGATTGCAAAAAATTGGAATTTACTAATGCGTCTTTAATGACCAAGAAGCATGAGCACAGGTGTCACAGAAAACTGCAGACGCAGGCGGTAACATCAGTACCTGCCAATTTTCGCATTAAATCCTAAGAACTTGGTAAAAATCCAACATATCAAGTTGACACGACAACAAATTCATTGTCCGTCGGAACGTCTATTATTACAATTTATACATGTAATATACAGTAAGGTTCATTAATAGCAAGAACATAATACAGTCAATCATCACATAACAAGCATAACTTGCTCCAAAGTCTTCCTTGTGATGCAAAACACTCGTTAAGCGAAACTTCTTTTACAAAATTAATATAAAATACATAGGATGATGCTTCTCAATGTAACGATGCAACAGTTTCTCATGCTTTGGGCATATCCACGTCACTCGTTATGCGAAACATTGCCGGTCATTTTTTAAAACATGTTAGCTTGTTATGCGAATTGCTTGTTAGGCGAGGTTTCACGGTAACATAAAATTTTTGACAATTGACATTTTTACGTGTTGTCAAAACTATTTATATTTTTTATGCATTAGATATATACAGAAATTATTATGTATAAGAGAACGAGGTGATGTGAATGAAAGAAGAAAAGAATAAAGAAAAGAATCAAAAAAAAAAGAATATAAATTCACTCGAATCAATCATACCAGGTTGACGCGCGCGCCCGTTCCAGGTTTCCTACTACACCTACGTATATCCTCCACACGCAGAGGAAATACTATCTGCACCTCGAGCATTTTTCATTAGCAGACGCACGCGACGGCTCCTTTGTTCCCCTAAGCTGCCACCACACGGCCATAATCCATCCACCTTCCTTCCTAGGAAAGAACCTCATGCCATATCTATATTACCAGCCCAACGAAACAGATTGTGCTGTGGTGTTGCGGTGCTGGCATACAACGATGAAGCGGTGACGAAGTTCACCTAAAAGAGCAAAAAATAGACCGACACTAACGCGTTACGTTACCGTTCATTCATTTACCTTTTTCCACCTATTTTTTGCTCTTGCTTTCTGCTAGTAGTGGTAGTACTGCTGCTGGTGGTGCTATTATGTATTTTGAGAAGACGTCGCAATAATTTTTTACTGAAATTGTGTGGTCCGCTAGAATTAATTAAAACGATTTGTAACAGAATTGCAGCTAGCGTATTAGAGATGGAAGAGACAATTAATCGTTGGGTTTGTATCAAAAGTTGACAAGGATGTTTTTGAAATTGGAAATGTTCAGCAAACTATTAATGTATTAATAAGATGGCAGTTATTTAAGAAAAGGGAAAGAGGATTGCATTGAAGAAGCAACAAAATTTATAAAAAATGCGAATATTGATGAAAGGATATTGTGTCACTGGTATAGGAAGCGACGAGAGGAATCCTGGAATAACTTCCCGTACGTATTACACATGCATTTTTTTCCGTTGATTCATTAAAGTTTGTGATATTTTAATATAATCATAATACACACTGCCTCCCACTATAACATAGATAACATATAGAACATGTCTTTTTTCGAATATTTGCAATACTTGTTCTGCAATAGACTTATTCCAGGATGTAAAATATATATTCATTTTTATCTATATACTTACTTAGTTTAATGTGCAGACATGGATGCCAATGTCTCGCCGCTTCTTCATAAATGTCTTACCACCTATTCTGCGACCTTTCTCTACTTGATTTATTCAATTAATTCATAATTTTTTTTTCTTAAGTTACAATAAAATCTTCAATTCTATTCTATTTAAGTAAATCTATTTAAGTAATAGTTACCCCATATATTTATTTATTTAATTTCATTGCTTTTCGCCTAATGCTAATATTGCCTACAATGACAAATTTTAATCTCACCTGTAATAACAAATGACAGATGGAAGAGTTAGTGGTCCAGCGGGTTAATAAAAGTGACAATGTGCGTGGTGTTTGTGTCCAGGATCAGCATCAGCATGAACATCAACATCAGGAATTGCTCTCAATTATCACGGTAATAAAAACATTGCGCATTGCCTATTGTAAGAACCTTACAAATGACGAGAAATGTGAACAACTGGTTTGAGGTTAAATCTCGTTCTTACCTCATACCACACTGCTCTAATATTATCACAAGTGGACTAGTTGTAGTATGAATTACGTGAATTTGGTACTGAATTAAACCAGTTCCTCCCTACAATATATATACTTTCAAGGATCATATCTGGATACTTATCATAATTCATTATTTTATTAATAGATAATGCGGTTTTAGAAGGTAAGTCTTTTACTTTTATGTCTTTATTGATATTTTGATTACTTTGTGTACTTAAAATATAGAAGTTTTAACAATTTTGTATTTTAAGTTTAAAGAAATAATTTAATTTACAGTTTTTGTTTTATTTTTATTTTTATACTAAATAGTCACTTTGATGACTTAAATCGTTAAATCTCTGCTTATCAACTAAATATTTATAAAAATTATTTAGTGAAAAAGTCTCCATTTAAAATGTTAATACTTAATGATCAAACACAGAGAAAGAAATAAATCTTAGGTCGCTCATTGACCTTCAAACAAGTATAGGATACTTCATCTTAGCGACGTGACTGATTGTAATACGCGTACTTTATAGCTGCCAAAAACTATGCCCCTATCGTTTTACTTTTTCGAAATTTGAATGAAAAATTGTTTTAAATCAATTTTGGAAATTTTTGTTTCATTTACTCAGGTCATAGTGATCGAAATCTGCTGTTCTTTATTTAAACCATACGCGGCATTCGACGCAATCGATCTAACATTTTTCTTGCTGCCCGCCTCAACCCGGACCCACCGGAAAAAACGGTTTGTCACTGCATTTTCGCAGTTCATTATAGCTTAAGCCTTCTACAACTAATTCAAGAGTGTTCAAGCTGGTAGGTACCCGATGCTTTTCCTCCTAAAAATAAATATGTCTAAACACAACAGTGAAAGCAAAATTCTTTCAGCACTTTTTCCTCCCTTCCCAGAATTAGGCCGCATTGGAACTTGCTTTGGTCGCCACTGATCTAATTGATCAACCAGAATAATCATAAAGCATCAAGGTATTAACAACCGTATCCTAATTTTGTGGCGCTACAATCTCTTGTGGGTTTTGGCCTCCAATTTACTCCCCGCCTGACCTTTTCTTGCATGCTATCTTTGCAGTTTTTGCATATTACGGAGAAAGGTTGCAAAATCTATTGCCCAACTTTCTTCCATGTTCAGGAATTGATCTAATCACGTAACCAAAATGCTTTGTTCGAGTTTACTATAGAATGAGTTAATGCCGGGAGCAGTTAACCGAGGAAAAACACAGTTAATGCTGCTGTTTTGGTCAACCAGCGACCGGGTTTGTTTTCCCAACTACCACCTTCCCCTTAAAAAAGTATGTGACGTTACGTTAGAATAATCTATATTATACCAACTATCTTGTTTTATTGTGTACACACACCATTTTAATATATTCCAGCATACTTAAAAATAATTATACCAAACATAATTATAATACACACATTTAATTGTTTTTAATGCTCTGTACTAAACTAAAAATAAAAATATCTA
>JARJDU010005403.1:0-13920 GCA_030264695.1 Lissagria laeviuscula
TCAAATTAAGAAATTTAAGAAATGTAATTCAGTACCAATACTGATTTAATTATCTCGTGTCCGTGCACAATGAGCATTTTTTTGTGTGTTTTGTTAATTATTTCTTCTTTTTCGTCTTTTTCCTCTTTCTTCTTTAATGATTTTGCATCGTAAAGGTGGCAGTCCAATATATTATATAGATCGCGATTAATAATTGGCAGTGTGTTTCCTTATGTATTTTTTTTTGTTTGTTTGTTTAATGTATTCGACAGCCAAAACGAAATGAATCTGATTTGTGATTTTGGTGACTGGGATAAGGGGTTTGAAGGATTGCTATTTGAAATCAAAACCGCAAGAGTTAGTGCTACTCTAAATTCTATGGCCGCATTATGATCTCATCTGCTGCTTAAAATTTCAGCTTAGAATTGTGTTAATTAAGTTAGTTAATTAACGACGTCGATATTATAAAAAGCACGGACACATACACATTATACACAAATATGTATACGATAGCAACACTGCACCTTGTTGATTTTGCTTTATATATCGCTTGCTTTAGTAAATCTACTTAAATAGGTGTCCGCCATATCAATTTTTATCATTGATCAAAAATGTTATCATGCAAATTATTTAATTAGATAGTTATATATGATTTACTATAGACACTAGAATCTTTTTTAAAGACACCTAAAATTAAGTGTGCAACTAACCATATTGTGCTCACCATGAACCCTGTCCCCAGCCTTTGACAACGTCATGTTGTCTCTCACTGAAACACAAATCAAACTCTAGAAACATTGCCATAAATAAAGAATATCGGCGACAGGTAAAACTAATTAATACCCAAACTGAAATTATTTCGATGATTACTGTAACGCAATTAGCTTATAAATTACACGCGAAAATGCAACAAAAAGCAAAGTAAAAAATACCAAAAAAACTAATTTACAAATTATAGCTCATCTTTGATTGCGAAGGGAGCGATGACGTATATATTTTGAAAGTTATCGCAAGGATCGTACAACCATACAAGTATATCAAAAGAAAGATAATTTAACTCCAAGCCAATATTTTTTTGGGATTTCGTGCAATAATTGCACTTATACACATCAGCAAAACAACATAATTTAATGCTCTAAAATCCAGTATGTTTTTTGGTGATATGACAAAAATACTTCGCGAGGTACATGCGCCGCGATGTGTGAACCCCGCTTTAGAGATCGTCCTTTCATGCACAGCGGTATGTGAACCCCGCACGACAGGAATATCTACGCATCATTTCTGCGCGGAAATCAAACGTTTTTATAATTATTTTGATTGCATATATACTTAGTACTAATATCAATTTTTAATTTTCTACTTTCTAACTGATTAAACTCACTGTTACCATTTAAATATCCAAATTTTTGTTACAACAATTGTATTATAGCTTACCTATAATATTTCTATAATTTTTTTCACTTCAGGAACGAGCAAACACATTAAATTATTAGTAACATGTCAAGTTCTTGTTGTGTTAATAATGACAAATGTGTAATATTTTCCATATTAATTTCGAATTGTTATTAGAATCTTAATAGTTCTTCGGCTCTAAAATATGAAGAGCATTTAGCAATTTAACTTTGTGGCACAGTTTTATTTTAAAAATGAAACTCTGATATAATTAAAAATTTTAATTTCAAATATTAAATTATCCTTGATAAATAGAGTTGCCAACAAATATAATATTCTATATAACCATCTTGAATAAATGAAATAAAAATTGCATTGTTTATTATTTACCTTTGAACGAGACAAGAACGCGACAGACTGACGCTGTGCAGTTTTTATCAGCGTCCTTTGCAATGTCACGCGCTATGCTACGTCTACTAATAACTTAAGCAAAGTTGGTTTTAATTTATTAATTCCCATATTATATACGTTTTTAAGAGAAAACGACAATATGAATTCTAAAGAAAATACAATATTTACCTTGGAAAATGCTGCAGATGCTCCGTACGATTTTAAAAACACTTCTTGAGGATCACTATCACTACAAGCAGCATTACAACAAACTAAGCTGACTTAAGACGCAATAGCTGAGAGTAACTGGAGATATCCATTTTAGTCTTTCACATGATAATTGCTGTAGTCTATTTATCCCCAAACTTAATTTAGTTTAATTTAGCAGGGGATTAAAAACAAAAATCGAAACCGCGCATACATGCAGACAACATGGCTCACCGAAGACTGCCTCTCCTTCCACTTTTCTGCAGCTAGCAGGCGCTGAATCGGCTAACGTCGCTCTGCTATTGCGCGCGTCCTGCACACAACATAGGCAACCAAAGTTGATATTTTAAAATTGCACCAATAGAATAAATGATTTTTTAAGTTATTATAAAAATATTCAATCAATATATTTCTTGATTCACATATATACATTTGTATATTACTTAGAATTTGATTTACTCGAAGAGTATTTTAAAACCGAATGAATTTTTTGTCAAATAATATATTTAATTGAATATTGAAGAAATTATCCATGGAATAGTACATTAAAATTCATCATTTACCACTGAAAAAAGCTCCAGATTAGTTTCTTAAACATTGACAAATTAATTACAATAGTACTTTCATACATATTTTTCTGATAAACTGTGTAGCACATTTAATATTAGTATTTATAAGAGAAAAGTTTCTTTCTATCATTGGATTCTGTGTTTTTAAACTCCTACTTTATATAACAGTTCACATTAACATGAATTATAAATACACATAAAACTTGTATATATTCATTATAACAATTTCAAAGTACATACAAAGATATAATAAGTTATTAATAATGAAACAATTATTACATGTATACGACATATAAAATACAATAAATAAGGAACTAGTCTAGTTAACAGGCAAATGAGATTAGTGATAATGTGTCGCATTCAATAAGATAATGGAAAATAAGTCTGAACGATCGATACATAATTTAAACATTAATAAAGCAAAGATTTCTTCGGCAACATTACTCTAACACAGGTTTAATAGAATTACTATCTTTATATCAGTCGAATCATATTTACACAAAATAATCAAATAAAAGCATTTAGTTGCCAATTCCATTCCCCAAATTACAAATCATCATCGGATTAGTACATTACAATTATTGAACACAGTATGAGAAGCTGTCACAAGTCAAAATAAATGTGTTGTTAAATTAAAATCACAAATTTCTTTTCCTTTTGTTCGATTTTCTATAGCAAGAAAAGTCTAAAACTAAAATAAAATACAAGATGTGACTAGCTAACATGTACTATTTTATACATGAATCATCTTTCGGTCAATTTCCGTATAAAAATATCAAAAATATCTTTCCGATACTATGTACACTTTACAAATAAATCGGAAAATGGTCGACGTTTCAAATTTCTGAAAACCAACCAACAACAGCAGACACGAACGTCCTATTGTCGATGTGAACAACATCATGTCCTAAATATCATGCTTCAACAGCTAGTCTCCAGAGGAACGCAGACAGTCTTTGTTGTCCCATTTGTGATGCTATTGTTTGTTATGGTATCACCCATGGACGGCATCCCCTGAGAACTGGACGAATGATGATTCGTAGTTCCAGCAGTTTCGGCAGATCGATTCTTACGCAAACACCATAATCGTCGCACTGCAGTCAATACCTAAAATCAAGAAAGTCAGTAATTACTCATATAAGTCTAGACTAATCTAGAAAAAAATTGCGAAAAGATAATACCTGTGGTTGTAATCCAACAACGATGAAAATGAAGACACCCTGAAGACAGTTGATAAGGTCAGTGACGTACCATATCTCATGCGGGCCTCCAACTGCCCAAGAAATCACATCTGCTACCCACGTCACGCCCATAACAACCACCAGCTTCATGCAGACTCTTCCAAGAGCCGCTCTGCAAATAAAGATTTCGATTAAATAATCATTGATCGTGTCGTCTTGTAATTGCTTACCGTTCGGTTGTTGACTTGACCAATTCCCGTTTCCACAAACCACATGTCAACTCCCTGGCAGTAGCTGCGAAGAGCAACAGATTGACGAGAAGAAGGCAGCCAATTGGACCATAGAAATATGTGAGGATCTCCGTGTTTCCTGCAAAAGCAAACAAGGATTATATTCAATCCACTTCCCACATAAAATGTTCTAGCAGCACGCATTGCAAACTACAGATTTTGAATTTATGCAACTTGATTGTTCATCATACAACTGGATGAATCATCATCAATGTTGCAATTTTTTTGAACTTGCATATGATGGGCGACTCATTAAGTGTGTAGATGCCATCTTTCATTAAATATAATTAAAAATGTACACCTTCATTTTGTGCTTTTTGCATGGTGTTATCACAAGACTCTCCCATACTGCATTCCAAGCATGAGCAAGCCCAGTGCAAAAGATTTAATGTCTGCATTTGTTGCACACTCATATATACACTTTTCAATATAACTGAAAGTTTCATTTCAATTACGCGTCAATAAATAAAGAAGAAACACTTCAGATGGGCAATAAACAAAGTGGCAGGCACATAATTTTGCTCTTAGCACTTTACGCTTCTCGCAAAATTCATATTGTGCATATAAAAGACCATAAAGTAGTTTGTTTATGCTCTGTAGTTCGTAAAATGAAGAGTTTTGTTGGACATGTTGGACAAATTTCAAGTATGCATAAACAATCAGTGCCGAACTTACACATGGATCATGGCCCAAAGCTCATAATTTTTAGAGTGAGCATTTCAGAATGTGAACAAGAATGCAGAAATTTGCGTTTGTATGCCAATTAATCGTTAGCTCAGACTCGGCTCAGTAAACAATAGCCTAAATTATCTCTATCTAGTAATCATTCTTTACAATAACTTCATTATTGTTTATTTGCAGTATTAATATATTCACGCTAATAAATATCTAAGCAATGGAATTTATTTCGATGGCCTTGAATCTCGAACGCTGAGAGATTGTTCTAAAAACTTAACCGACTTATATTTATCTACCTTGATCGATCTACTGGTTTTTACATTCTTCCTGCTTTTTGAAACTACCAAGAGAGAAATTCATAAAGCACACTTTTTCTTTAGTTCATTCTTCGATGCAAACCATTGAAAAACGTATCGTTGCTTGCTGGAATTAATGCGTGGGAGATGCGCAATTCAAAGAAGAATCAAATGCTGAGCTAGTATGAAAATCGAGGCCACGACAACGCGTAACAATGCCGGAACGAATTGCTTCTTTGTGTTTCGTTTGCTTGCACTTCCCGATTCGACAGTTGTCTCTTTTGTCGTATCCATCAGACGATGTACACTTCACGCTTGAAGGCCTAAGAATTTCGGGCCTCATTGGCACAGTCGCTTTAGATTACATCTCAGGTTTGAACACTTATATATGTTCCAAATAAGAAGACGTATACAATCCGAGTAAGCGCTTTATAATGAGTTCAAGATATAGTTTCTTACCGTGAAACCAGCAGTCGCTGTCGGCGAATCCAGGCGTGATGAAGACGTTAGGTTTTTCAACAGAATCCAATATTCCAGCTGTACCAGCAATGAGAAGCGGACCGCCCCATGCATACACCTCATAGATATGCAGTCTCCAACGTTCTTGGCTTTTTTCGAGGCTTTGTGGACGTAGATCTCTGTAATGTAATAAAACACGGGGATTTAATAACGGTATAGAAAAAAAGAGGGAATACCTGTTTAAAGACTGATTAAAAACAACTCAACCCTTAACCCTTCTAAGGTTCTTAATCTACCTGGCAACTTCGTTTAGGTATGGAATGTTACCAAAAACACGATTGAAGATTATGTTGAGTGGTTTTGAAAACTTTACCCAGCAAAGCATAAAAATATAAGTGCGTGTGGTCGTCGTTTTCGTGGCTTTTTACTACTTTTTCATGAAGTTATTTAGATTTTTATGATATGCATCATTGTTGCTTGATTTAGAAAACGGTTGAGATCTCTGATTCTCTTTCTAAATTATTATGTGGAAGTTAATTAATAGGTTGATTAAATACATAAACTGCAGACGAGTCTAGCATATAACTGACAAACCCAATAGCAATAAACGCAATTACTGATCAAATCGATAAACCGCTATGCTAATTAATATCGATCTGATTAAACGATCTGCAATCTTTTGTTTCTTTTCTTTGATAATTTACGATTTCCTTTCTGATCTCTAAAGAAGTATCTATACCAAACAGAGCAATTTCTTGCTTCATTTTTCCAATTTGTTGCGGTTTAACAAACTCATTCGTGCGGCACGTATTCAGTGATTTGTACATTGTTGACAGTTCCATTGCCAATTGGCAAGAATATGCGGTCGCTTTTGTCTATATAGAGATAATTTCCTGATCAAATATGAAGGGAGACAATATACAGTTTATATTATGAGTTTATGTTTGTATCTGAGTGATTAATGCAGTTCAGGGGAGGCCAACATTCGGCACGCGGTTTCGGCAAGTGCCAAGTGGTCGGCTATGCTTTGTAGGGTGTGATAGATTTTTCTTAATGAATAGTGGTGGCAGAATATTCCTCGGGTACCAATAGAATCTTACAAAATCATTCGATTTGGCCACTCTTGGTGTAGTTCATATCACCGTATATTACAAATAAAAAGGAATTTAAATTATGAAATATATAATCTTGTTATGTGTCATATGTGCGTGTTATTAACATTAGCAAATCCAAAGCATTTCTTTCTAATTCGCTAATTACAGTGTTTAGATCGATTGCGTATATACAAATGGTCTATAAAATAGACAAAATTTCGATTGCGCAATTACAACTATTAGCGGCAATCACACACGAGATTGTAATAATAATTAAAATAATGCCACCGCAGTAACTAGCGCATAAATCGCAGACTAATTGCCGCAGGCGTTGCTACTACATATTTCATATCTCCTTATGAGAAGCATGCATAGTTGCAATTTGCTAAATTCTATGCTTACGCGATGCAATTGTTTATGATGTTTGATCAAACCGCGAGTTGTTAGTCATTGATCTCGCCGCTAATCAATCGTTCCGACTCGCTCCCAGCATTTGCATTTTTCATTTAAATATAATCTACGAATAGGAATAGATATTTTCAAAACAAATGAGTTTAATTTCCACGCGTGTTTATTTCTATTCGACCGCATTTTTAACGCGAACATAAAACATGTCGCCGCCTCTGCGCAAAACTACATCAACTCGCGGGTCGTTAACATGCAAGAGTTGCAAGTTGTTTTCCAAAAGTTTGCCCGCGACGTACGCAAACAATGTAGTTAGAGATATGTCGACGACAGCATCCATCAGGATGATATCCTTGTCCAGTTTTTGTTAATATTTATATGTATTTATTGATACAAAAAAAAAAAACCTCGACATGTATATAAATAACTATGATAAGTTACTATACCTATGTAAAAAAAAAAGTCGAAAATAGTTTAGGCTATTTTTTCTTCGAGGTTCATAATATAATTTGTAGAAAAATATTTGATATATGTACATGGAATAATGTGAGGCGCAAAAACTGGGGCCGTTAATCAAACGGCGCCTTAGTCAAGGCTTGATGCTGGCGTGCCATTACTTGATATGTCTACATGAAGCTTCTCTGTGCGAGGGCGTTTAGACACAGGTCAAGTTTCATGTGTGCATATTGAATTTACAAGTAACGCATTTACAGTAATTGCTAGAAATTGAATTCGTTGCATTGAAAAGTGTCATGGTAAAGGCTGTAGATGGTAAACAAGTTTCCATTTGGTCTTGTTTGCCACAAGTCAACATTTTCTGAAGTTTTGCTGACTTGTCAGCAAGCCTGTTGATATGGAAGTGAGCATCATCGCTTCATCGCACAACTTTAGATACACTGAATAAAACTGTTTGTAATCTTCCTTAACAATTATGACAAGGTTAATTCTCTTCTGCTGACAGGGTGTCAGTTTATGCAGAAATGTAACAGATTCATTCATATCTTGCTAAGTTTTACTGTTCCAATTGTGCTCTAAGTCAAAACTAATAATTATATTCGAAAAAGTATTCCAGCACTATATTTCCTGCATAACTTATTTTAAAATTCTTCAGCTTTCCATGTTTTGCATATTACTCATTGTTTCAAAAACATATGACAAGTGCTGTTTACATTAGGGATATCATAAACCACAAGCTTTGGACATTGGCCCCAGTCCAGAAACGATTAGCAGAATCCAAAAACCGTTCTTTCTTCAGTAACAACAACAAATTAGGAATTCCAACTTCAGTGCTTATTATTTTCAATTCCATCACGCTCGCCGCAGCTTTGCACGTGTTAGCGAACCAACTTCCATGAAAGAATTTAACTCGAGAGAAGAAGCTCAGCGACTTTCTCTTCTCGTCGTCGAGCAATCGTTTCACCAAGTTCGTCAAGATGCAACATGCAGCACGGCGAGAAAATTAAATTTACTTTACAACGCATTACATTTGAATAGCCCGCACCGCACTATTGAAAAACGAAGAAAAAAAGATTCAATTCACTCGGGCCAAGGTTATTTAATTCCTCCTCAGTTTGGACATTTGCTTGCGTTGAAACTTTGTTTCGTAATGCATTTAATGCATTGAAAGGCTTCGGATTCAAACGACATCCGGGAGCGTTGCTTTCTTCTGGGATTTAGTTTACCTTATGTGTATACATACCTAATTAAACAGAAGGGACATTCGTGTCATTGAACTTATTTATAATAAGTTTGCATTAGCATTAATCCAAGGTTTCACTTTTTATTCAAATCTTTTTGTTCAACTTGTTCGATTCGAATTCATATTTTCTAGCTTAATTTCGATTGCTTGTCTATTATAGCAGCCGGTTGTGATTAATTGCTTTGCAATGTTTAAAATCTGTGTCAGTTAAACCACGAGTTTCGGCCTTCTCTCGCACTTTGATGCGAAAATAGAGTGACAATGAACGACAGACGCATTGGTGCATCAGCACGGTTAATTAAAACGGCGCTAAATGCTCATTACTCATTCCTTTGCGCAACGTATGCATCCTAAGCCAACTCACGATGCATTCCATTATATAAGAAGTAAATAAATCGCATCGGAGGTAAGAATAGAATGACTAGAACGACAGAAACAAACACACTCGTCGTTGCATTCCGGAAATCTGTTGTAATTTATGATCTTTCGAAATGTATTTAGAATGCTTAGATGAATACACCTATGATATCCTCCTACAACTCTAAAAGTTTTTCGCCGTAATATTTTAAAAAAAAAAGAGACAGTATTGGAAAAGGGTGAACTTCACAAATAGATGGTAGGTGTCAACTGTATGTAGTACTTACCTAAATGTCCACCAGATGTTGAAGCACATGGTGTTTAACCAGAAGAACGCGGCCAAGAAGAGGAAGTGCGTTGCGACGGCTGAAACATACAAGAAAATATGTAGTGAATTATGGGTGATGGCATAACTAACAGTGTACAAAGCCTAGGAGAGACATGGAAGTCGCATAACATACATAAGAAAATAAAATTAAACAAAACAAAACAAAACGACAGCACGGTAACTTGAATAAGCGCTTCCTCGAATCTAGAAGCAGCGGGACGTTAATTAGCGTATATTTTCGTCCGGAAGGTATTCCTATAACATGGATAAATATACATGCGAGCTTGACGTTTATTTACGATGGGGCGCGAGGACTCGGCATGCTGAAATGTGCATTTAGTTGACAGATTGTAACAACTGACATATATAAAAGTCAGTTAATAGTTTCATTGCTTGCGATGCAGTTATGAATATGTACTGCATGTCGATTGATCAGTTGAAATCAAGTATGTACATCTTCTTCACTAAATATTTTTGTAACTATAAATTATGGAGATGTAATATTGACCATACCATAGTATATTAAAATTGCAATATAATTAGAGGCGATTTTAAGTCCATAAGTCAACCGTAGAATTTTGAAGCTCAAAAGTACACTCATGACTCGGTTTAACGGACCTGGATTTAACGGATATCGACTTTAACGGACAAAATAGAGTTTGTCGAACAGGGTGCGCCCTCTATAGTGCTATAGCAATACTACTGCTTTAGGAACGTTTTGGACTATTGAGATCAATTTGTGATTGTGTGATTCAGAAAAACAAACAAAAATTTTAATTAATCTGTTAAATTAATTGAAATTTCATAGTTTACTGTCAAAGTAAGCTACTAGTGAACAGCTATTCAACTTTATGATCTTCATAACATAGACTTTCGTTTTAACGGATTTCTCGTTTAACGGACAAGGGTCGTCCGTGAATTAGTCCGTTAAACCAAAGCGTGATTTCATTTGCAAATAACTTCCATGTTGATTGGAGGAATTAATAAAGTTATGTATATTATAAAAGCTCATTTATCGCTCTATAGAAATCTTGAGCGCTGCTCACACGTTTTCAACGAATTCAAGGTTTAAATTGCAAATAACTGAAGAACAAACCTACTAAGCCAATTGTAGTTTCCTTAAATTTTGATTATTTTTACACCCGCTAATATAAACAGCACCAAACATTTCATACTCGGAAAGCTCTTTGAATTGTCTATAAAATGATGTATCAACAATAAATCATTTCGTCCCTTTACTTTTCACCGGTGGCAATTTTATTGTGCAATGTGAATTATAGATTAGCTTAAATGTGTAGTTCCACATTGAGAGCAAGCAGCTGACAATGCAATTGCAAAGTAACTAACGATCGAAAGAAAGCAATGCCCAGAGAAAGGAAGTCACCGCTGCAACTGGCTCTCAGAGTTCGCCGTAATTTGCACAACGGTACTCCGTCTCTATACCTATATGTAGCTACCACAAACAGAAGAGAAGCGAAACGGGTATCAGCAATTAGAATCCGGCAATAAGACGAAGCAAAGCAATTTGCATATTAGCATTCATAATCGTTCATGACCAGCTAAAGTAATCTTAACTTATATTATCTCTAACACAATACAAATATACTGTGACCACAGATCGAAAGCTCCTCGCAGTGATAATTGCTTTCTCATGTGTCTCAACTAGCGGTTGATTGACAAATAGCGGAAGTAAGATGGGTACGATGTTATTGGATTGTGAAGATGATACTATTCGATGTAGTTACAACCAGCAGGGAATCTACTAATCAAAATAACATTCTGCGTTTTATTACAACGTAGGTACGCGAAATGGAAAGAGGGAAACATAGAAATATACATACAAGTTGCAAGTCGTGCAACTGTAGTAACTCCAGAAATGTGTTATTTCTCTGCAAAACAACAAAACGATGACTGATCTCGAGCGCATTGTGTTGCGTAATGATGGGAAACCGGATTCTTATAACGCTCCGCATTCTTGCACATTGCATTTATTTTATGTCTAAGTACTGGGAATCTTGCTAGTCGCGCATCATACATGATTTCATTCTGATATACTGTTTTTATTCAATTTTATATTAAATTACTTCAAGGTAATATATGGCTATGCTATGAATATCTTGTGATGTATAAAAATGACTGTAAGGAGTGATAGAAAACCATAGAGAAAATAGAAATCAAAACGCAAATTGGAAGAAATTGAAAGATATCACGAATTGGATACAATAAAATGAAGCAAATGCATCTAAGATAAGATGTATGTACACGGCTGTAACTAGATTTTTATGGGACAGAGGCAAGACAATATTGCCCCCCGCCCCTCAGAAATGAGCAGACTTTTCCAAGAGACAGACTACTTCTAATAATTCTCTGTAACTATGAGGCAGTGAGCTAAAAGCTAAAAAAAAGTCGAGAAATAGAAAAAATGACAAGATACTGTAACATATATCAACTATGGCTTTGAAGTCCACGTAGTAGCGGGGAGCAAAAAAAGTCTCCTAAAACCAAAAATATTTTTAGAAATCTTTCTGGGCCTTCTTTCGATCTAAGCCCTGGGCAAATGCCTCTGCCTAGTTACGGCCCTGTGTATACTTACAGCTTCTCATGATGTCTGTTTTCGAAGGGAGTCGTCAGCTTAAAAGGGGACTAAACTCTGAGCCCTAAGACTTGAAAAAAACAATTTTTGTGGCCATTTGTGATCCTTAGGATGTATACTATATTGTACTAAAACGATATTTAGGTATATTGCTTTGTTGGAATGTAGCAGTGAGAAGAATTACATTATTTTTTACAGAGTAAGCCAAACTTGCAACTTTAATCCGCATTATCTAGAAATCTTATTTTTTCAAATGGCTGTGAATCTATACAACCGATTTCAGTCATTATTTACTTCCTATACGTAAAAATTAATTCTCTATGGTGTATGTAGCATAAGATTTGTATATTTTAATGCTTCGATTATATACAACTTCTTTCAAAATGCTGTTATTTTGGTACTTTTTCGAATTCAAATTTCGAAAAACGTTTTTGATTTTACAAATACGGTTGTTCTACGATGTACCAGTTCTTCGTGAACCATGCAGCCAGTGAAAAGCAACATCCCGGGGCGATGCAAAGCAATATATATTGACAAAAAAATAAATTTCGAGGAAGTAAAAATGTTGCTCTACAACATAATTCAAAGTGTTCTAATACTCAAAAAAAAAACATCAAAAAATCCTTTTTTTAGGTCTCCCCCTTAACGGAAACTCAAAAAAATAGGAAGAAAACTTTGAGAAAATCTCTCTCTGAAAAAAAGCAGCGCAATTATGAAGTTGATAAATTACCTTTTGACATTTCTGTGTCCATTCAAGACAATGTCCATAAAGATGCAAAAAAATATGAAAATTAATCGAGACCACAAGAAACTATTGATCTTTTACGTTGCTCCGAAGAAGTAGCTAAACCCAATTCGACTAAAAAGCCAAAAATAATGATGAAAATTTGAATATATACAACTTTATTGATATTATTAATAAACTGCAGATAGTAGCTAAGGTACCGCTATAATTCGTCGATAAGAAGTTTCGGGTACCCAGTACCCACATGTAGGTGATTCATTTGAATTTAAGTATCTATTCTGTTATTAGTATTATATTGGTATATTGTAAGTAATATATTTCTATCATTTCATCATAGCGCATTAATAAATATTTCACATTAATTCGAGATTGTGAAGTGCGCAGGCAGACATGACAGAAATGCAGCGACACGAGTAATAAACGAAGGAATTGCTAGAGTAAACATAATCTCCGTCAATAAGCGTCCGAATGCAATGCGACGCATGCATCAAAAATGATAAATGAACAGTTAGTACTCATCAACAGTTAGTTAGCTCAACTCAACTCAGCTTAGCTTATAATGAACAACGAAGGTGATGGTCGATAACACCAAGGCTATAATGCTGCAATGCAGCTCGCTATCAAGACTCACGATTTATTCTAATTTATGATGCGGGGTGTCACCCTTTTCGATAAAAACGATTGTGTTGTAATTAAAGATAAATTTATGAATTGCCACCATGTGATCCGATGGATTGAATCGTATATGCATGTATCTGAAATCTTTACTAAAAAATAAATTCATTGTTGATTAAAGTCAAAGTCATGTCACTTGCTATACTAGTAGGTTATTGGAGCGTAGCATCAATAAAGTTCCATTAAATAAGTAATTATTACGCACAATTGCATCCATACAACATATACGCATAAACCAGTAAAACACAAAATATGAATACAGCATTGAAATTATTTTAGCTTATGGCTATTTATTAAAGTTCAGCTTATTCGCATTCCTTCCACATCAATAAATAATCTTTTACATAGGACTACGTACAGCTATACTATTCACGACAGACACCGTATGATTATTATATTTTAAATTGTACACAACACCGCTGCAGACATAAATGTAGAATGCGTGCGTTCTATTACAGTCTTTGCAATTCAAATCCACCGTAATCCAAGTAATGAGCGGGTAAGCTACTGGCAATTTCGTGGCTGGGTGTTGCCATTTCACTAGCAGTCTTGTCGGATTATTAGACATTCGGGTCACACTGAG
>JARJDU010005425.1:0-10742 GCA_030264695.1 Lissagria laeviuscula
CATAAAATTGTGTAATTTGACCACACCTATGAGGTACATATTGACTATTGAAATTATTATATTTAAAGAATTGTAACAATGTCTTTTCGAGTACCAGATAATAATATAGAAGGCACGTTCCCAAAGACTCTTGAAACTCCTGCAGAAATCACCACCCACCCTCTACTCTCTTCACAACGCCTGTAAATGCGCGTTTGATGATTCTGGCGTACGTACACCTTACAAACTCTTCATCTCTTTAACAACCTTTGTACTCCTCTGCCTCGTTTTCAACGACAGGCAAGAGCTGCAGTACTTGTGCAACTTCCGTTGTCCACGATGTCTGTCTGCCTGAAATTTATTTATAGCAGTCATTGAACCGAAGAGCGAATGGAACGTTGAGACAGGTGATACATATGACAGAAAAAAAAAGTGGCACAAGGAAAGAGTTTACCGCTGATGGTTTTGGCTATCCATGAGCTCCAAATTGGGTATGGATCATAGAAGGTGGAAATGAAGTGAAATTCTTGGCTTTGTATAGCTAGTGGAACTACTACCTAAATGCAGCGGAATGGAAGTTAAGGAAGAGGTAGTATCAGTGGAGTGTATGTGTGGAGGTACTTGAAAAGGTTGCAGCATCAGGCACGTCGAACGCTTTTGTTCGCCGATTACACGCGGCTTTGAGATGAGAAGAAGAATGGGCCGGCACGCACACGTCTAATCCAACAAATGACTACTACTTGTTTGTCGTGGCGCAGCCTCGCGCCACAACGCCATTCTCACGAAGAGATGTCTAGCTAGAGTGGCAGCGAGCCACTAATTGTCGTACTGGAACGTGGGACGATGAGCTTTAAATAAACACACTTGGAATTGGAACTATGCGTCCTATACAATTCGATGCGGTTGCTCCAGGGTCATACTTCTTGTCGCTCTTGGTGATAATAACCTATAATTGCTGCCAAATCACGCCACTCACAAAATTATGGCGGCCAAAAACCTCACACTTCAAACTTTTGATACGTAGAGGCATAACATCAATTTTCGTTTATGTTTGCAATAAGAGGATGATGACAGTTCCCATTTTACCCTTTGCATTTTGGGACTTTCTCTCCTTTTATCATGAACTAACAACTACTTACCTGTACAGTTACATGTTGAGTACAATGCGGGTGACGAATCGTTCAGAAGACGTGAGGAGTTATTACTTCTTAGGTCAGGTCAGTACAGGGTCCGTCTCGGTTCAGAAGAAAGGTGCCGAGCTAGTGCAAGCGCATGATGCGTTTACAAAGACGAGATAACGACTCTTCGTCGTGTGTGGCTCACTTAAAGGTCTCTCATCAAACATTTCACATTTCAACCTGCCGCTTCACCCAAACCAATCAACTTCGAACCGTTATTCGTCGCTTTTGTACCTTGCTTTACCTTTGAGGCGTTGATGGCTTGATGACAATCTTTGATTAGATCTACTCCTTGATGTTTAATGATTGCTCTAATTAACTAGCTGCTTGCTATTCTTTGTTTTGTTTTCGTATATATGAGAGATTTGCATATTGCACGTATTTGATGGCTTGCTCTTATTAATTATTATGATAAACGCATGTCTTTCATGTCTTTGAAGGTGTCGTTCATCTTAACGGTCGCATCTATCAGATTTAATATGATCTGACAATTAGAGGCACGGTTTAAGTACTCACGTCGACTTAAATCGTGCATATTTATGCATTCATGCCTCATGGAAAGTTAGTTGTCTAGTTCGCATTATTTTGGTTTTGTTCTTTCGCCATAAAAGCCGCATTGTTTCCTCAATATATTTCAACATTAGCTAAAGTTAGCTCTGCAAGTCGGGCATGTACGAAGGAAGACGATAATAATAAGTATTATAAGTTTATGCGCACGTGTACACACATGCGACTGACGCCTACGCGCTTATTGCTAGACGACGATCACGACGTCTGCAAGAGTTTAGCTTTGCAATATGCGTCTTGTTGATCTTTAGTCTTGCATATGCATATGCCTCTTCATTATTTTCTATTAAACGATAGTTGTTCGTTATCATGAGATATCCGACATAATGAATGTAGTTATTGGATGCTTATCACACTTCACGGAACGCAAACATTGTATTCCCATCGAATTGTGTTCTCATCTAACATCAACAGACATCATGAGCGCCACACGCCCATTTTCAATTTTAATCACTATGATAACCATCAGGAGTGCCATTTGTTCAATGCTGAAGAGCTGAAGAGTTCGAAGAGGACCAGCAGGAAGAAGAACGACGCTTGTTCACTTATTGCGCGTTATTGAAAAAATCTCTTTAAGAGAGAAGATTAGCTATGTTAACCTATGTATTATACTAGTGATCTTATCATTGATATTTTCTTCTTTCAGTGAGAACTAACTTTCCATTATTTATATCGGGTGTTGTTCACAATAGGTGATTTATATAAAATCCTTGATATGTTTTGAGATTATCATTTCGAAGTCAACTCTTTGTATAATAGTTCACATTCATGTGTATACTGTCCAGGTATGTAATTGATAAACGACTCTCGCTTTATTATACGTTATGCATTGGTATCTTTCGCATAATGTAATGTAATAACCTCCTCTAATGTCTTCTTTCGATCGTGATGGTATACGTTTTTCTTCGTTTTTCCTTTAGCTCTTTGCGTCTACAGTTTGTTTATTTATTTTATACATTTGAGAGAACAAGAGAGAAAGAGTCGTTCTACAATCTTGATACAAATACAAGTAAAAATAAACGATTACGACGATTACTACGATGCTTTCCAACATATTGTATGGCGCTGATACTGTTGGAACCATCGACATCATCCATCGTTGTGATCCTATCGCGATGCATTTCTATTCATTCACATAGAATAGTTCGATAACACATAATTGAATGTATAATACCTTCATAGCAACCAACACTAACATACACACACCAATTCTTCTTCAATTCTTATTTTCTATTGTCATAACGAAAAATAATTTACTGGAAATCTATTAAAATATCAATAAGAAGCAAATTTTCATAATTGCTTAATTTTATTAATGGCTATGCACTTGGTACATAATTAGTATTAGTATTAGCTAACAACATCATGCGACGATCACACCACGAAAAAAACATAGCAATGTAAAAATACACGAAGACTTGAAATACGACGTGTTATTTTGAGATGTAGGGTCCGATGTGATGTGGCTTAGCACGCGAGTATTTGCTCCTATAAGTATTCCTTGGGTTCATTCATTTCCACTCGCAAGAGACGGCGGCGATGCCGGCTATAATTAAATTGCAAAGTGCAAAAGTGCATTCGCACTGGTACTGACTGCCGCACTCATTTAAATTTCGAACGCAATAATATTGACACAAATCATATTTTTGTCGTGATTAACGTTTTTGAAATGACTATGTGAAAAGTTGTCTTACTATGCTTAGTTACTAAGACTATGTTTAAAACTGTAGAAGGTTCCAATTTTTGACTTTTCTACGGTTTTCGGCCTATAATGATTGATACGCATTATTAGTATTTGTAGAAATATCGACTGTAGACGTGCGATAAGACTTCGAAAAAATCGCAATTTGACAACAATTTGAGTGAAATTGTAACTCCTGAACTAACAGTCATGGGGAAGTGGTTCATATATCAAAATGTGTGTCTAGAGTCGCTTTTTGCCACGACAATAAGGTCGTTGGTCGGTTTAGAATATTTCTTGCCGAAAATGTCAAAAACCTCTATTTTTTGCATTTTTTCGGTATTTTGCCTGTAACTCTATACATCCCCGATCAAAGTACAAAGTATTATATATCAAAAAAATCGTATTTAGAAGCTCTACCCAAAAATATATGATTGTTTTACATCCTGAGTATTTAGTTAAATATCATCTGTACACGAGCGATATGATTACGCAAAAATAAAAATTTAACAAAAATTTGGGCGATAATGTAACTCCTAAACTAACAGTCATGTAGAAATTGTTCATATACCAAAATGTGCGTCTTAAGTAGCTCTTTGTATGGATAATCTCGTATCTCTTCCTATAGTATTTCTTCTCATAAATACATTTCAACATCGGTAAACTCGCCAACTACTGCGGTAGTATCTACATTACTACCTATCATGAGTTTTTTAGATTATAATTAAAGAAATAATAATTTATATTAAACATAGAAAATAGTAAATAGAGCATGTAGTGCCCTTCCAACTTGGGTGTTATTTACGATCAGCCATCTTTGTTACCTGTCGAACATGCTCAGAATATCTCTACGAGCTCACAACAGGGGTGGAAACCTGCGGGAGGTTTATAATAAAGACGCTACAGGTAGTAAATTATCCTGTACTATGTCTACACAGTATCCTAATGCTTTATTTCATTTGACTTAATTTTCTCAACGTTTTTCTTAATATATGAACATGTTGCAGTGTTATATAAGCCGGACCTGTGTATATGAGGAGAATACCCGGCGCTAAACTCTATCCTGACGGCAAAACTCTCATACCTTTATTTCAACTTCTTTTTTTCTGGTCCATCATTCCAACAATGGTTCCATTAGTGGACAATAGATAACCGTTTTGTGAGTTAATTTATAGCCGTTGGTTGTTGTTGGCTTTCTTCGTTTAGTTGAAAGCTGTGCCGAAAGTCTTGACTTTTGCCAAGAGAACAATAACAAGTACGACTACTGTCAATCAATTATTTTTATTTCTTAGTGATTTTGAAAGGAAAAAGAAGGCCAATTAAATCTTTGCGATGCGGCATACCAAGAAAAATGCAGTCAAAGTGCCGCCAATTAATTAAATTAAAAGTTTTAATGCGCATTTAGTCTTGGAAATTAATTAGGAATGCAGAATGTTTTTTTTTAAATATTGTTTTGGTTTTAATTTAATTTGTTGGTTATTTAAACCATCAAAATGTTGATAAACACAGTGGTATAACGGTCACAATACTATAGGCATATACACTTTATAACATAACTTTTAATTTAAAAGTTAGTACTTCAATAAATATGTCGTGCTGAGACCATAATGCGCTGAGACTACTTTCACGAATTCCAAGATGTAAATCTCATGATGATGGTGGCTGAGCGTTTTTGTCTCTGTTCTTTATTTTTATTCCGGAGTTCAGTTGATTTCATTGCGTTTTATATTTTATTAATTAATTGGTCGCACGAGCAGTCTGCTTGCTGCTAGCTACATGGCCAAAGAGTAGTAGATAGAAGCACTAAAGAAGTTTTAATTTACCACAGAACCGTTCTCGCATTAAAAACAACTCGGACGATCGTAAATAATTCAAAATTGGAAATTATTAATTTCGGCATGTTTCGTTAAATACGATCTACGACTGTAAATAAAAATAACTCGTACTGCAAATGAATGTTGTGTTTCTGTTATAAATCTGTTGCGCATGTGCAACTGCATTATGGTAAATATTTAAGCAATCGCATCAACATCAACACTACTACGATAAAAGTAATTTATAAAAAGTGCAGTTTATTTTAGTGTTTTGCTTTATTTCATCGACACTTCCATGATTTTGACTGTTTGCTATTTTACATTTACTTACCTTAAGTAAGTACATAGTCGATTTTTCTTTCGACTTGCTGTTTCCTTTTGCTATATGTAGCGACGCAGTTTCAATCTATGGGACTTGATTGATTGATCGAGCCTGTAATTATCTCGAAAGAAACTCGCCCGAGCGCAAGCTCTGCACGCGCGCGCGTCCCTTGATCTTTCTTTTCAAGCTCAAGTTAAATACACTACTTACACTATACTATACATATATATAAGTCTACCTACTTCGGTCGCTTCTCAATTTTTGACGTCTTTATTTTTGGAGATCAGCGAGCATTTTCTTCGTTAGATGTATGTATGTATGTATTTAGACATGCCTAGCTGGGCTGTCGTTTAATTTCATAGTTGGATGAGGTGAATGTCCGAAACTAATGTCTGCACAACAAAATATGGGGAGTTAACTAAACTAGAGTGGCACTTCGGCATTGACATTCGAAATGAAAGTGGAATGAAAGTCTACATACGCTTTATTATGTCATTCTGACAGATTGATGACTGGCGGAGAGCATTATGTTTTATTGCTAAACAATACCAAATGGTATTCATGGGCTTAGATTTTAATTAAATTGTGCAATTGGTTTCTAATATTGTTCTAATGCAAAAAGTGACATATTAAACTAAGACTTTGGAACGAATTATGTTTATGTTGTAATTAAGTTTCTTCTTAATAGGATGATGCTTTTCAATGTAACGATGCAATAGTTTCCCATGCTTTCAGCATTTAAAACATCGCTCGTTAAACGGGTCATTTAAAAAAATTGACTAGTTATACGAATTGCTCGTTATGCGATGTGCTTGTTCAGCGAGGTTCCACTGTATTTTCCATAATAATTTGATCACACGTTTCTTTTTGGCATTTTTATTAGTACAATAAATTAAAATCTGGTTAGACACACTGTATCTGTGTTTATTTATATATTTTTCTATTGATAATAGAAACAGAAAATGGGAACTAGAAGCAATATCTGGAATTGAATTGAATTCAATTGAATTTCTTCATTTTCTAAAGGTTTTTCCTCATTGAAATTGAGTTTACTTTAATTTAATTTCTTTTACTTCTTCTTTTTTTTTTAAATAAATCTCCAATTAACGGCTTTCCATTGTAATTCTAAATAATTATTTGCATAATTTCAATATTTATATTAAACTTGGTATGACAAATTTTCTTGTGGAAGAACTATATGTATGTTTTGAAAGCACAAGCTTTTACAGAAAGTAGTAGAAGGTACTGTAAAGGGAAGCTACAAGCAAGGCTTTTACTTGGAAGGACCAATCGATTCGAAAAGTTTGTTATATAAAATTAATTCGTTTTTTCTTGCTTTCTCTTTTTACTTCCTTATTCGTACAATTCTTACGGTTTTGTCGTCATAGACGACTCTCTATATCCAGGTTTTTATTAGTTAGATGGATTTGTCGAGAGTGCGCAGTCATTACGCTTTCATATCGAATTACCTATCCGCGAATGCGAGTTGAAATTGCGAATTATTCTGTGACAATTGGAAACACTTTGGTGTAAGTTTTTAAAAATTGTATGGAATCTGGGTACAGTTGAAACAGAGGTAATAGACCTGGAACTGTGGGTTGAAAAAATTCGAAAATTTTTTGAAGTTAATTTTTCCTTTTTGGAGCTTTAAACAGAGTAGCTGTAACTTTGAAAAGTTTAATGCTAATCTGTATAGTCATTTTAACGCCGTTACATACGTCAAAAATACATATTATATTTAATATGAGCTACATACAATTTTTAGTCGACATGCAAGCATTTAAATGCCTTTCCTATTTGAAATTGTGACACCCGAACCGAAATAATACAGGTGAGCATGAGAATGAACACGATGCGACGTTTATTCGCCCAATAAAGTGATGCCACCATGTGACATGTATATGCAATGTGTGAAGTTGTGTTAATATCGAACGAGTATACGACGCGACATGTAAATAAATAAACGTATGCTAATGCTTTCACCCGTTCGTCCTGCCAACGATCTCGTGAGTTTTCTCCCCTGAGCATTCGTAACTAACCAAATTCATGGTTATAGGAATATCAAACAACTCTTATATGTTTGCCATACTTCCTGCCTATATCATTTATATAATTAGCTATAGCTAAAATATATGAGCAAAATTAAATTTTAACTTTTTGCGTCGGCATACAAAAATCAATTTAATGATACTTGCATTCAACTAGTGAAGATATAGCATAATTTCATAACCCTATAGAAAATTAATATGTAGCTAGCTGACTACATAGTGTGTGTATATATGTATACTTATAATACACATCACAAATTTATTTGTATGGCCATAATGCGGGGGCGAGCCGCTTGGAAACTCGTATAATAGCAATAATGGCCACATCGGTTAGTTATCGAGCCATTCAACTATTAACGCATTAGTGCGCCCATCGCAATGACTAGTATGGTGCGCTAGGCACGATGCAATTTGGTCGGTAATTTATATACCGTTCAAACTGCCGCATATTCGCACAGATTGTAATTTATGCATAATGTGCATGTCCATTATTTTCACCTGTGCATTGAATCCTTACATCATCTCTCCTTATGAATTTTTTCAATTTTATTCAAAAGGAGAAAAAAAACGATGCTTTTCACAAATGGACAAACTTTGTTGCAATTTCAAACATTATCTGCGTACGACGCATTCTTAGTACGTATCAACCAGAGTATAAATGTATAAATAAGTTAAGTTCAAGGTTGAGTGGATAGCAAAAGCGGAATACCATGTAAGTACGCGATTCCATAGTGAACGAATAAGGTAAGACAGCCAAAGTAAAAATGTGAATTGCGTAGGGTATCTTTGTACATTGTGAACTCTGGTTGTTATTGACCTAACCTAACTTAACCTCAGTCACCTTATCAAGCTTTATCTAAAACTTTGGGTTTGACTAATTTAATAGGCTGGAATAAGTTACTAGATGCGGGATATCGATTCAAAGGGTTAAGATTTAGAGTTTAAGTCTTAGATCATCTTGTAAGTATGTAATGCCACACACGTTGCTAGTAACGTTTGTTTTACAAGTGCGTTTAGTTTATCCCAGGTCGCATTCAATTCCGAGTCCTTCTAGTCCAGTTTCCATAACGAGACTTAACTCCTTTTAACTCTTGTGACTTAAATGGAGTACATGTAAGTGCGCTCCATTTATTTATGCCAATGAGTTCTGCGCATGTCATGCTCTATCTTAAAGTTTTCTAGATATAGTATAATGTTTGCTATTTCTTTATCTGAAGCTTTTATCAGTATCCTTGCTACTTTAACAATAATTTTAAAAAAAACTATTTTAATTTATTATATTAAATGTAAATTTAAATATGCTATGGCTATGTAAAATTTCAGACATGTGGTTAGGACGAGATAAAAGGAAAATCCTAGAAATTGCAAGCAAATCCCAAGGAATGCAAACAAGAACCCTTAATGCCTAATAGTAGTACGTAATGTTAACATATTTGGTCTGAAATTTCTGGAATTTTCAGCCTTGTTGCACTTCAAGGTGTGCGCGCAATATCAAAGCGAAGAGAAGCTCTCTCACGCTACAGCTGTAAACTTTTATTTTATTATCTAGCAGTTTACTGCTCTGCTCAGTTTGTACTTATAGTATCTACCTGTGTCCATATGGTCAGTTTCATAGCATATAACTGCGAATAGCTTAGGTAGAAATGGAAATATTTAATTTTTCTTTAGATTCAACCCGAAACGAAATAAGATAAGTACCCGTCTCTGTACGTTCTTCTTCCTTTCGCAAACAATGTTCATTGTGAAAAATGCCCAAGTAAGCTCACACCTTCCCAATTTACAAATTTTGACCAACCAAATAAATTTAAATATTTATTTATTTAATTTTATTATGCATAGCATATATAAATTATTGTTATTTTTTAAAGTTAAAGATTATTTTCACTTACCGTGTTTGGGTGATGCAGATTGATGTCTGACACGTCCACCATCAACATAATCAAAACCAATAATCAACACTAACACCAATAAACATTTAAAATTGCTAATTATAATTTGCACATAACGATTTCGCATCAGTTGCTGCCACTCCTGCGGCGACATTTTGCGCAAAGCTGTAAGCTATCACAGTTACTTCATCCTCAGATGATATTTATTGCAACTATCAAGTTGTCACTAGTTTATTACAACTTAATATGTTGATAGATAAGCATAACACGTGGTGGAAGAGATGAGGAGTTCGCGCAACTATAGCTTAAGACAAATATACCGCACAATCCGACACAGCCTCACGCACCGACGCGTGGTTAGCAACTGAAGAAGAAATTTGACATGTACAAGAAGAAGAAGAAGAAGAAGAAAAACATCATCTGGAAGAAGCTGCGCTTATTGAGCATGCTGAGCACGAGCTTGTGGTAACCGCGGGGCTGGATGCTGCTCACCGCAGCTCAGCGCAATGCGCTTAACTTCTCATCTTTGTATCTCCCACCAAAACGCGCATCTTGTGTCTCCGTTGAATGTTTATTCTCAGAAGCTATTTTTCTCTTACCTGACCTAAGTACTTGCGATGCTATGACTGAGCTGTTGCTTTATTTAAGTGTAAATGTTAAAAAAAAATTAAAAATAGAATCGTTATGTGCTTGTATGAATAATGCAGAATAAACATGAAAAATGTTACTCAAGTAACTTGTGAATTTACCTACCCTTATTGATGCCGATGATGGAGTTGTTTCCTATGGTGATGCCGATGCCGGAGGTAGCTTAAGCTTAAGTGCAGTGATTTAAATTTAAGCTCATTGTAGGCAACTTTAAATGCTTTGGGTATTAGGGGGGACTAAACCATAAAACTGAAACCATGTTTTTTCATGGCTGTACAAAAATTTCAGGATTTCTTTAATTGATTTCGCTTATTTGTTGTTACCAATATGTAAAAATAATTTTTTTTTCATGTAACAGAAGGATTTTTTTAGGTATTTAATTTTTTGTTTCTTTCAAATTGTCGCAATTTTGGAATTTTGAGTTATTCCTATGATACAATGTACCATCTCATCGCAAATCATACAGCCAACAAGTGAAATTAGTCCGGAGGCCGTCCACCAATGGCACCGAGGTGCGAGCAAAAGGCGACTGACTGGCCTAGCCAGAAACTCTCCAGACTGGCATGCGGACCCCGGATTCACCGCGCCGGGCTGTGGGTGAATATATATTTACGAA
>JARJDU010005474.1:0-10390 GCA_030264695.1 Lissagria laeviuscula
AAACGGCAAAAATCATCAGCACAGCGAAACAATGCCGTCAAATATAGATAACAGGCTGACTTGTGATTACACTGCCAGTTCTAGCTCATACATCCACTGGCATTAATTCCCCTCACCGTATCATCTCGTCCATTCATCAAAACTCTCACATTCACGAATCTATCGATTTAATCGCGTTTTTATTATTGTTTCCAAAATGGATATTTTGCGTTCTGCTCAGCTCGATCACGTCTCTCGCACATTTGATATCCATTTTCATTCAAATATCTGCACATCCGAAATGGCACGTGCAAACCTCATCCGATGATGGTAAACTCGTATAAATGCGAAATGTCCAAATTGATAACAAGTTATTCGGCATGTTGTCGGCGCGACGGTGATTGATGGCTCGTTCCAATGTTAAGTGTGTACTCGACGAATCGATAAATGTATAACAATCGCTGTAACGCTACCAATGCCGATGGCGATGGAGGCAGGGAATAGGAATCTGGATGTGCATGAGAGTGTGGTGTTAGTAGATGGTTCGATTTGACGATTTCCATTTACAAAATTCGTTTCGCGTTCGCTGCGCCATGCACGGTTTCAGAAATGCCATCGCACGTCGTAGTCGTTCTACCTGTCGTCTGGGACAGAGGTGAACAACTTGCAAGTTTCTTTTGTGTTAATTGAAAAATTGAATTCGATTTTAATTAATTGCTTACTGTACCACAGCTATCCATAATTTTTCAGAAAAGAACCTAATAATTTAAGTAAATATGATTTATCTTTTTTCTAAACATGTTAAAAGAAGACACGCTTCTATCTAACCTCCTGCAATCTAACATGTCTCGTTCTTCATAATCCTTATCCTAATCCAGCCTAACCGTTTCCTCCATCGTAGCGTTTAACGTTTGTTTTCATTTTTAACCCCCGAAACGTACCTTCTCCTTCTAGTAACAGGATAATATTTAGCTTGAAATAAGAGCGCGTCGCAGCGCACATAATCGTGCTGTTCGGTTGATAGTCTGAAGCGGCCGCCGACGAGCGGTGAAATTAAATTCCACGCGCAAATCCTGGATTATTCAAATTATTGAATAAAATTCCCGGCTTTCATTACGCCGGCTTAGTTAAGTTTAATCTTACCCAAGAAGTAGCATCTCTGTCGACACAGCACGGCGTCATCGTGGCCATCGTAGTAAAGCTGGATTTCTATTTCAGTCGTTTCACTCGAAACACGCAAAATGCGAGTTTACAAATTGCGCGAGTGAAACTTTCACCTGCTACCACGTCCCGAGTTATAATGTTCTGATGTGGTAAGGTTGAGAAAACCTTCACATGTGAAAATATTATTTTGGTAAATAATGGTTCAATACATAGATATGGAAGAAGGAACTTTGTGTGATAGGATAGCGAGATCGCTATACTATGAACATGTGAACGAATATAAATATTTGGTGTAGAGAATTAAAGTACGAGTGTACTTAGACTGGTTGGAAGCGAGGGTAAAATATCGAGGATAGTCCAAGATGAAGCGAGCGCAGGAATGACACATCATTGTGGGAACGACGCGATGGGTTCTGTGTTGTCATTGTAAAGGACTCACGAAGCCTCTGCGTTCGGGAAGGAACGACGGAACGACGAGCTGTGAATGTAAATACTGCATTATTTATTGCACACACCACTCGCACTTATCATTTTTATACTGAACCCTGAAGCATATCTCGTGCGCATTAAAACAAACGCTGTTGACAGTATGAAAATTGTTTGGGATATCGATTGCTGCTTGAAGCTTCAAGAAATACTTAGGAACAACTGTTATCTGTATTTTATGGTTTTAAATAGTTATACAATTATTTATATTAGTAATAAGAACATTATATTATGTAATAACTTTATTTGTGTTATAATTTTGTTTGATTGTAAAATAGATTCTTAATTTGTTAAAAGTAAATTACAACGATTATTTTATTATTCACATTCAAAAATACTTCTTATTAATAAGATACGTCTGTACCCGGTGGGAAATACTCCTAATTTTCTGTTTTGGCAATCCCCTCCCACTCATTTCATCAGAAATGAAATTTATATTTTATTCATAACCGTCTCAGCCTACAGCGCATTTCTTAATGATCTCTTTCTCCAAAAATTAAACAAATTTCACAAGTCAACCCACTTGGTATTGCCTAAATTACAAACTAAATGCCACCCGGGACATACCGCATACCCATAACCGCCTCTGTTGATAGACGATACATCTTTCTGTTTAATAATTTGAATAATCTTTCACCCCGCGTCTTCTTGTAATCTCCAAGATTCCCAAAGTCTTGTTTTGTGCGGTTTTCGTGCCATTGCCGAGTTTATTATGGGTGATGGGTTCATACATTCTACCTTACTATGACATTTCCAGTTCTTTCCTGATGACTTCATTCCTGTTTTTTTAAATAATATTGTTATACCTGGAACTGCTCTGAGAGTTCTCAGAGCTACGTCATGATTGTTTATACTGCTCTTTCGAAATTCCTATTTTTCTTCCTATTGATAAGTTTTATATTAGCCGTGTCTTGCTAGTGGATTTTTGTATTTCTTGCTTATAATGCCGGTTGCTGGATAGTTCTGTGTTCAGATATTTGAAACTCATGGCTTATATCTAGTTGCTTGAATCTGATTGACCTTAAGAGGCTCCATTATCTGGCGTAAAGTTTTAAATTAGAGTCGAATATCATTGTTGTGCATGTTCAAAATTTAGGATAACAATTCAAGGTTGGATTTTAATGACTATGAACTGGGTAAATTATGGGGTCATTCCAACTCAAATCAACATGCTCACAAGGGTTTCATATTCTTAGATTTTAATATACTTTTATTCAAAGTTTCTATTATTGTTTAAAGAAATAATGATACCAAAATAATATTTCAGTATCTCAATAGTTTTTGAGGAAAAGTTTTTAAAAAACGAATTGCCTCCCTGGCCTAGACCTACCAACTATCTCTCCGCCTGACCGAGTCTTGTTGATTTTCGTAGCAGTTTATGGATATTACAGCTACCCTCTTTCTTGTTTAAAAATCAGGAATTGTGTTTGCTCTCTTAGAATCTAATAAAAGTATATTATTGTAATTTTTTTATAAATCTCTTGATAAAACAGGAAAATTGAGAAAATACAGTAAATTATCTTGGCAGCAAGTACAACTAATCATTCGACTGTAATGCATTTTGTATATAAATAGGCTGCAGGCATGCACAACCAACATTCTGAGTGATTATGACAACGAAAGCGATAGTGCGAAAAGTTGTAGTTGGCATTGTATGAAATAGAATTAAAGCGCGAATTCACTTCAAAGATCATTTCAGTAAAAACTCCTCATTTTATTAAAATTTGACATTTGCTCAATTCTTTGTATTAAATAATAATTTAAAATGCAATGCAATTACAATTCAACAACATATAAACTATGTCCACTTTTAATTAAGTATATAGCTGCCGACTAATTTTTACTAATGTTATTTTTCTCTTTGCAGGATATTAGTGCGAGCTATTAGCTACACAGTGCACGGATTGATCCCAGCGAGTTGCGTCTTTGCGGATAGGTACAATCGAGAAGAAGTAGTGCGTTCGTTGGGAAAAGAAGTAAACATAAATCCACCTCTAACTCTTGGTCAGTTGCCGGACACGCCTGAAGAACTTCTCAAATTGGATCAGGTACCTACTTTACTTTTGTTTCCTTCATTTCGTTGTTCTTTTTATTCGCCGTGATATTTGTTAGCTTACAAACTGTTGAAAATCCGATCGTAAGTTATATATAAAGCAAATAAAGCAAAAGAAGCGAGTAACTAAGCCATTTCAAAATAAGTGAATAAAATTCGAATGGAAGGATGATTTAAAATAATAAGATTTTATGAACTAATATTGATTTTGCCATTTTGTCTTGAAGCTATTGCAAGGGGACAAAAGCTTCTTCATCTAATATAGAATGTAGCCATAGGTTTCATTTTTGCTACAAATTTTATTACATTCCTGCGTTGGATGATTTTTCTTTTATATTCTCGGAAACGCCATCAGGGATCTGTTCAAATTTAATGTTTCTTTATTATTAACTCAATTTGTCTGTGTGTGTGTGTGTGTGTGTGTGTGTGTGTGTGTGTAAATTTAGCTTGAAAGTATTAAATTCTGAAATTAGAGTTCATCTCATACGTTCAAAGTCCTCCAGCATATACAATATTTCTGCCATTGATTAATGGACGCGTACATTGAACACAGGAACATATAACTGACTTATATATCTACTCATACTGCATTGGTACAAGCTGGCAATGTGTGCGAGTAAATCTGTGTGTCTATTCAAACAAAAATAACGCTTGCCGCTCCTGCACAATTGATTCCACACACATTTCACCTGCAATAATCCATTCTAGTGCTGCCAGTGAACGCGAATACTGCAGCTGCTGGAAAAAAGTCAGTCAAATGTGGAAATGTAGAATAAAGGGCTTGGGAGCAGGATATAAAGAGTGTGTTTGCAAGCAATGGCGGACGCGATGACCGAGCGGAGGGATTAAGATGGGTATTAATCGCCCGGAGATAATCAATCAACGTTTCGCTCCGAATCGCTGCTGCTTGCTGCTGGTTGGTTCGAGTTTGATCGAGTTTGTGCGAATTTGCTTCTCTTCCAACCTCTCGCTCAAATGCATACTCTCTAAGGCTTTGTCCAATTTTCCGAATGAACGCAAATAACAATTCACTTAAAAACAAAAGCAAGAATATCGCCAAGATATTGATGAGACTACAAATTATAGTAATTGATCGAATTTATTTTTGAATAGGTAGTAATTAGTAGCATGAAAAATATGTTCTGTTAATGATAAAATATATTTTTTAAATTTTGTTTAATAGGAGATAGGCATTAATTAATAAAAATTTAAATTTTTTCCATAATCACCTAGCTTTGTAAGACATTTTTTTCTTCGAATTGGGATCTTTTTGTTATCGTAGAAGGAAGAGGGGCAGGTATGAAGTTGCGCAGATACGCAGATACTGTCACACATGGGAAAGTCATACCGAGAGGGTTCTGAGCTATATTAGGAATTTTTAAGAATCTTACTAGAATTCCTTTAATTACTGTTGACGTTCGTACAGCTGTATGCTGTCTGGCATTGTCATGATACAAAATTACATTTTTTATGAGTTGTTCCCACCTTTTTGATCTGTAAGCAGCCTAAAATTCTGCAAGTTGATGAGAGTAGTTATTTACATTGATTGCCCGTTGTTCAAGAAGAAAATCAATCAAAATTACTTGTTGGTAATCAAAAAAAACACTTACCAAAATGTATCCGTGATGCTCGTGCGAAAACGATAATCATAGTTCTCATTTTTAACCTTTTCCCGTTTTTTTGAGAAAGTTTTTTGTCAGTGGCAAACACGGGGCTGTAATAGGGTAAATTCACCAAACTGGTTTCCGTTGAAGCATTTCAACTGGGCGCAAACCCAGCATAAAAAAAATTAAACAAAATCAAAAAGTAAAGGGTAGGTTGGGCTAAGGAATGGTACGGCAGAGAGTTAAGTTTAGTTCGGTAAGTTATAAAAAAATCCCGGCATTCCGCTAGTTTAAATATAAAAGGAAATATAAAATATATTTTTTCTATTAATCATATTAAATTAAATTAATGAAAATTCACTTAACAAATAGAGTTTTCCAGCATTTAGTAACTTATTCATTTTACTCTTTCTCTTCTTCTTTTTCTTTTCAGCGAATATAGTTTTTAGCAATTTCATTTTTCTTTCTCTCGATGTCTTTGGTAGAAATCTCAAGTATAAATTGTTCGTTAACTTTTCAAAAAGACTGTCACTCAACTAATAACTCTCGTATAAAATACCCCAATTCGCATTCAAACTCATTTAACAACTTTCATCAGCATAATGGACCGCTAACAAAAAATAATTTCAACACCATTTCTTTCCGATCTCATCATTCTTATATATAAAAATACTTGTGATGATGTTATTTCATAATTAAATTATTATTTAATCAGTTTGCTTATGCTTTATGCTTTAGTATACTTCTGAAATATAGAAAAGGAATTGCTACTACACAATAAAACGACGTAATAAAAGATGAAATTACACTGACACAATGTAACACAAAACATAATTTGTATTACATTTAGTGAAAATGTGAAATAAGAACGATAGAATTGAAGCCTAGGGAAATATGATTGCGTGCAGAATAGCTATGAACTCGAGTACACCCTTTTATGTCATGGTTTATATTCGACGCTTGCATGGCAAACAGCCAATTGTCGGAAGTCATTAAGGCTCACCTTTTATTAATGTACATTTATTCGTTTGTATTGTTCATAGCGTTCACTATTTGCTTCTGGTGGTTACAGGTGTTCATAAAGTCAGAGTTAAAGGTGGGAGTTATTTATGTCCTTGAAGGGCAATACACCGAAGAGGAAATCTTAGACAATAACGAAAACTCGCCCTTGTTCGATGAATTCCTTCAAGTATTGGGTGATAAAGTGCGATTGAAGGGGTTCGATAAATATAAAGGAGGCTTGGATACCGTGCACGATTTAACCGGTGAGTATTTTATAAATAATTGATATATCGATCAAGCAATGCTGGCACTCTAGTAATTATTAATAATTAATTCAATTTATTTAAAATCAGTTTGGTAAAATTTTAGATTTTTACAGGTTTAGGTCAATAATATATGAATTCGATTTCAATTCTAAAAATAGCTTCTTGATGTAATCTAATCTAATAAAAGATCAATGAAGAATTGATGTAAATTTAAAATCCTGCATGAGTCATCCAATCAGTTCCAAACGCTGTGAGGACATTATTTTGCGACGAGCCATGCATCTGTAACATGCTCGTCGACACGAGAAGCAATTTTCGGAGAAAGTTAAATTTTTCATGCGGTGAAAGAATAATATTTACCTGCATAGCACAGAGGTTTATACAGTGGATTCTGCTTAATCGGGACACATCTGACTAAGTAAAATGAGGCAGCTTTTTGGCATAATCTTAAACTAATTAGTCAAGTAAATTTTACTCAATTAAATATTTACTGAAAATTTTTATTTTGTCTGAAATTATATGTAGTGGGGTAAAACTGGACAAATTTAGTTAGTTTTAGCTTCGGGCAATCAAAACTTCGGTCTATTAAAATTTATAATAAATTTGACCAAAGATGACAGCCTGTTCAGTGGCATAGTTTTCAGCGCCTGGGAACAACGGAAGATTTTTCCGCCCTCGAAAATGAGCACATTCGAACAGCCAATCCAAAAAGTCCACTACTTCTACTAACGGTCTAATACCCAACTCCCCAAAATTTCGACCCCGAAAATGTTATTTCTTAAAAATTTCAATAATTTGGCGCTTCTTTGAGTGCTACGTCCACGCAGCATTTTGTGGATATGGAATTTTAGCAAAGATGTCCTGTCGCACCCAGGAGAAGTGTTGAGACACCAAAATTATATTTCTTTTGAACGTGAAATTTGTTGAAAGATTTGGACTATGCATCAGGAATATTCAAACTGTCCCACTCGCTTTTTTGTTCAAACCTACCCTAAATTAAAACAGGAAAATCTTTATCAACAACACAGCCATTGTGTTTTTCTATTTTAGATTTAGATTTTGATTGAGTTTGCGACTCATTATTATTGAATGTTCAAGACATGACAATTCACACACGATATTACTCATCCAAACGAAATATAATTAAGAAAATGCAAAGAAAGTTGGTATTATTTGCTACATTTTCTTTCTCTTCTTTAGTATATCCCAATGTTCCAATTAAGCGGAATCAACTGTATCAGAATTCTTCAGAATACGCAGAGGTGCTATAAAGCGGAACATTCCCTAAATGGAATAACTAGTTCCGAACTGAATTTAGAAAGAATCTGAAAGAGACTTTCTTTACTTCCCAATTTCTAAAATCTTAGCCTTAGAGATCTATATTTAGATTTATGTATAGAAAATTCAAGATAGAAAACGATTCGGTCAATATTGTTGATACTCTCTCCAATATCATTGTATATATATTCTCCATATTAATCTTCTTCTGAGACGTAATCCTTAATAAGAAATTAACTAATTTACTAAATCCTTGCAATCGAAAAAACTGACCACAATATATGAGGTCGTCATGAAAGTTATCCTAGAATTATCCAACAACAAAAAAATGTTTTTCCAATTCTTCTTTTTTGCGGTTTCTTTCTTTCAGGTTTATATTCAGTTTACACAAATTGGCGGAACATCGAGATAATGTTCCACGTGAGCACGCAGCTGCCATACGAGAAGCACGACGCGCAAAAGCTACAAAGAAAACGACATATCGGCAACGACATCGTGTGCGTCGTATTTCTCGAAGCTGACAATACGTCGTTCTCTCCGTCATGTATAAAAAGCCATTTCCTGCACACGTTTATTCTAGGTACGTATCTCTCAATCTCGTTACGTCCGCCAAATACACATTCAGACGGCCTTTAAACAGACATCAGTCAGACATACAGTATTCAGAAATGATGGCGCAGGAAATAAGACACGACACAACCAAGAGGACTAAAAATTCAATTGCATTACTACTCATTCTCTTCCACCAGCGACAGAAGACGAATAGCTACATCTCTATAGATGTGTGTGCGTATGTGTGTATTCCATGTATGTTTTCCTTCTTTAGTTCGCACGTCTCCCAGGATAAAGCGGAAGCCAACCCGTTACGAAGTGTCCGTGGTGACGCGGGACGAGGTCGGAGCATATAAGCCATATCTGTGGGAGCAAAGCGTTTTCGACAAGGGCGCAATGTTTCGCGAATGGCTGCTCACGAAAATCGTCAACGGCGAGAGAGCCAGCTATTCGGCACCTAAATTTGCTCGCATGCAGGAACGGACGCGATCCCAGATGCTCGAAGATATCGTGGCCAATTTGCAGAACCACGCTGAGACCGGTCAAATTCCTAAGCCGTATCGACGAGGTAAGCCGTCCATCTCTTTACTATTTCCGACGCGCATTATAAAGCTATAATACGACTGCCAAATCATTCGGCCCTGCGGGAAGTTATGTGATGGCGTGAGGTGGGCAACTTATTGATTGCGCCTTATTTATTGTCGTTTTATAGGTTCTTGGAGGCCTATAGGTCACATGAGACCATCATCACCTCTTCTAGATAGCGTTCGGGATCAGTTCGAAGATTACGATCAGCTCGCTAAAGATTTTACTAAGATGTTTTTAAATGCAGAGGAAAACATCCTCGTCAATTCGCAGCTATTCGATGTGGTTTTTATGGTTGGACAATCAAAGCAAAAAGTAATAAAACATACAGTAGTCATATAGTACACTTCTTATACATTATATGATTGATTTTTTCCAGACGAAATTTATAGCAGTGAGGGCAATACTTGGCGTGCGTAGTCGCGTTTTCCAAGAGATGCTCTACGGAATCCAAACAGGATTCGGATCTCCCCAAGTGCCTGTTGCCGAGCTGTTGGCTCGGCCCGTGCCGACGCTGATGAGTCCACAGCAGTCGCGCACGAAGAGCAGTAACTTCCTGCAAGTGCCGGACATTGAGTCACCACGCCCGAAGAGCGTTCCCAGTTCGCCAATGGTCCGACGCGCAATTAGTCGAATTGGTACTATAACAGCGGGCTGGGGTCGTTCTATCCGCAAACATAATACTCCTTCGCTGTCCGCTGATGATAAGAAGAAATGGGCTAGCAGTCATGATTGTTCTAGTATGTACCTATTTCTAAGAACTGTTCTCATTCGAAAAATATAACATTGAATCTACCAACTTCTATACCGACTTCATCTATAATCCATCAAATCCCTGTGTTCCGAATCTGTCTATCTCACTTTCTCTCTATTCTTGAACATAAACCCCAGATTAAAGTATAAAAATATAACAAGTTTAATGCTTTCAAGCAATATTTAAGTTTGCTTGCATTCTCTAGAGAATATCAATGTTTAACGTTACTGAACTATCCTCTTGGAAGTCATGCAATTTCCTCTTATACCCTTCTTAAAATGCTCATTGCATCCCACATATGGAATCAACAAACATTTATGATTTTTGTTCTTTCTTTAAAGATAAAGAGGTGAAGGATAAGGATAAGGAGAAACCAGCGCAACTACCAGTGCCGAGATTAAGCGTTTGCGCTGATGCGCAAAAAGTGGATCGAGCGAAGCTGGCACAGACTGAATTCTCAATTATCGAATTCGATCCAGACACGTTCCGAATATTGTTGGACTATCTGCACACTGGCTCGTGCCCATTAACTTGCTCGACAATACCTGGCCTCATCTGCGCCGCCGAACATTATGACCTGCCAGAATTGCTTCAGGCATGCTTTCATCATGCTAAGCAGTTTCTCAGGATCGAAGTTGTAAGTATAATTTCATATTATAGGAAATTG